>JAOEHX010038308.1:0-16795 GCA_025448015.1 Bolborhynchus lineola | reverse complement strand
CAGGACAGTACACATCCCTTATTCCATACCATACATGTCATGTTCAGATCCCACATTTTTCAATATACTGTAACTCTTGTCTCCTATATATAAGTATAAATATACACATATACACACACACACAAAGAGAAAGATATCATTCCTTAGTGCATGGACCAATCCCTATAAAGCTGCTGAGTTCATCTGGTCCATGATGTTGGGCTCCATATCTTGTAAGAGTCTTTCAGAGCAGGAGAGGTTGTGTACAGTGTTGAGTTGTTGCCTGCTGATGACACTGTGGAACTCGTCTGGTTTCATCAAAGTTCATTCTTTGTTGCGATGATGGTTGGAGGGTAGTCAGGGCCAGTTGCTGGTGACCTGAAGACATCTAGTTGGTGGGCTATAGAAGTGCTATATAGCAGGCAACAGCATCCAATTGAGTTCATTGACAGGTTTCCCCTAAAATCAAATCCCCTTGAAGTACACATCAGACTTTCCCATCTTCTCACATTACCCACCAAGTATATTGGGGTCCTTGAGCAAAAGCAATCCCACGAGTGGGTTTGCCTTTACCTGAAGCAGGAATAACCCAGACTGTCTTCCCCAGCAAATTCTTTATGTGCACTGCTGGAACTTTGTTCCCCTTCTACAGTATGTAAAGGTTCTGACTTGGCCGGGCCAGCCCTGTTGGTAGATCCTCTGGTGTTGACCAACCAGGTAGCTTTTGGTAAGTGTGTATCCCAATGTTTGAAAGTCCCCCCACCCATTGCTCTCAGTGTAGTTTTTAAAAGCTTATTGTACCTTTCGATTTTTCCAGAGGCTGGAGCATGGTAGGGGATGTGATACTCCCACTCAATGCCGTGCTCGTTGGCACAAATATCTATAAGATTCTTCTGGAAATGAGTCTCACTCTCTGACTCAGTTCTCTCTGGGGTGCCATGTCGCCATAAAATCTGTTTCTCAAGGCCCAGGATAGTGTTCCAGGCAGTGGTGTGGGGCACAGCGGATGTTTCCAGCCATCCGGTGGTTGATTCCACCATGGCTATCACGTGGTGCTTGCCTTGGCGGGATGGTGGGAGTGTGATATAATCAATCTGCCAGGCCTCCCCACTTTTGTACTTCAGCCATCGTCCTCCATACCAAAGAGGCTTTAACCATTTAGCTTGCTTAATTGCAGCACATGTTTCACAGTCATGAATAACCTGGTCAATAGTGCCCATTGTTAAGTCCACCCCTTGATCATGAGGGGTGATGTCCATCCATATGTTGCATCTCTGCCATGATGGCCTGAAATGTCATGGGCCCACTGGGCCAGAGAAAATTCACCCTTACTTTGCCAATCTAAGTTCAACTAAGCCACTTCAATCTTAGAAGATTTATCTGCTTGTTGGTTGTTCTGGTGTTCCTCAATGGCAGAGAAAAAGTACTGTCCTCTTTTCTCATTCAATTCAAATTCAAGGCCAGACGGATGGCTTTCATTGCAGCAAACTGACTCTGATTCCTTCAGCAGTTTCTGCAACTTGTCGTTGAGGACTCCATACAGCTGCCTTCCATCTCTGATGCTTCCAAAGCACTGGACAGACCCACTGGACTAGGTACTTACCCAAACTGTCCCCCTCACCCTGCCACTCATGACTGTCCAGCCTCGGGGAAAATCTCTTTGTGGTCCTCTTATATCATCGTCTAATCCTAGACAAGACCCACACCTGACTGTTTAACTTTCAAGATCAGACAAAATGGCCATGGGTAAAACACACTCTATGTGATCCAACAGGGTGATCCCAATCACAATCAGCAGGCAGGTCTTGAGGGTGTCCAAAGACCATTCAAAACCTTCAGAACTCTCAAAAGCTGCTGTAAATAGTCTGATGGAGGAGCTGGGAATGTATGGGAATGGCTCCTTCACAGGTTGACCACCTGAGGAGGGGAAAAAAAAGATGTGTTATTGCTAAACACTTCCATTATATACTTCCCAAAGTACAGAGGTGGTGACCAATAAGTCTGCTATGCTACAAGTCACAGCCATAAAGTACAGTGAAAGAAGTACTTTCGCCCATGTCCCCCAACCAGTAAACACTAACACAGCAAATACTGTCTGTAAGTAAGGTACAACATGCTGAAACACCAAGATCAAGAGCAACAACTTTGAGAGCCAATAAATCAGCATTGTGAGGATTGACTGTTAATCTGAAACAATAAATGCTTACCACAAATACGATTAGACACACTCTGGTCGGATCTGTCATTATCTCAGCCCTTCATGCCCCACGTTGGGCACAACAATGACCTGTCATGGTTTAAGCCCAAGTGGCAGCCCAGAACTATGCAACCACTCATTCTCCCCTTTCCTCCCCCTGCTCCTGGAGGAATGTGGAGGAGAATTGAAAGAACGTAGCTCCCATGGCCTGAGATATGAACAGTCCCGTAACTAAGGTACAATACAAAACCACTACTGCTACCATCAATAATAATAATGATAAGTGAAATAACGAGGGAAGAAAATACAACTGCTCACCACCTGCCAACTGATACCCAGTCTGACCCAGCAGTAATCTAGCCTTTCCTGGTAACTGCCCCCCAGTTTATGTAGTGGGCACAACGTGCTGTAGTATGGAATACCATTTTGGCTAGTTTGGGTCAGGTGTCCTGTCTCTGCTTCCTCCTGGCTTCCTCTCCTCCCTGGCAGAGCATGAGACTCAGAAAGTCCTTGGTCAGAATAAACATTACTTAGCAACAACTAAAACCATCAGTGTTATCAGTGCTGTTTCCAGGCTGAAAGGCAAACCCACAGCACTGCACCAGCTACTAAGAAGGAAAAAAAAATGACTGCTACTGCTGAATCCAGGCAATAGAATAGCCAGACAAAGCAAAAAAGACATTAGGATAGGTATTAAAATACAATTCTCTTTAATAATGCTCAGCTTGTACAGTTAATTCTTTAGAAGAGGAACATGTGCAATGGTGATTGCTGCAGACCAGGATGTATCCTGAGCTGATTTCACCGATATTATTACTTTTAGCCAGTCTTGCTGATTCTTCATATGGCCAAGTTTTGTGTTTCCCTTACAAGCTTAATTTGTTTCCCCACAGAAATTTTCTCTTTTCTTTCATTTGATATCATTATTCATACTATTTGTAAATGATTTTTTTTTGTAGATAACTTACTCATATCTTGTGGAAAATACCTTTTCTTAGTCATTCCGAAGTCATCTTTACAGAACCCATCAAGGTATATTTTTCTGCAGATCATAGAATCGCAGAATGAACTAGGTTGGAAAAGACCTTTAAGATCAAGTCCAAACTTTGCCGCAGATAAACATTCTTTTAAAACATCATATTGTGTAGGTTTTCTTCTAAATTTGATTCAAAATAGTCAATGTATATTTGGTCATGCATATGCGTCCTGGTTTCAGTTGGGATAGAATTGATTTTCTTCCTAGTAGCTGGTATAGTTTTGTGTTTTGGCTTTAGTCTGAGAACAATGCTGATAACACAGCGATGTTTTAGCTGTTGTTAAGTAACTCTTATACTGATCTAGGACTTTTCAGTCTCTCATGCTCTGCCAATGAGGAGAGGTACAAGAAGCTGAGAGGGAGCAGAGACAGAATACCTGACCCAAACTATCCAAAGAGATATTCCATACCACAGCACATCATGCCCATTATATGAACTGGGTGGGAGGGGTTTTCCAGAAAGGACTGATCACTGCTCAGGTTGGGCTGGGTATCAGTCAGCAGGTGGTGAACAAATATATTGAGCGTCACTGCTGCTTATTGTTTTTTTCATTTCCCCTTTTGGTTTTATAACTTTCTCCTTGTTATTTCCCTTATCATAATTATTAGTACTAGCATTTTACTGCACTTCAGTTATTAAACTGTTCTCATCTCATCCTGCTAGTTTTATATTATTTTGTTTCTCATCCCCATCTGCCCAGGGAAGGGGAAAGGGGGTGAGTGAACAGCTGCTTGGTGTTTAGTTGCTTGCTGGTGTTAAACCATAACAGTACATGGCTTCCAATATTTCTCAAGTTTTTTGGTGTTCAATTTACCTTGTGGTGTTAAAAGAGTAGATAGACAGGTAGAAAGATGCATACAGATATAGATAGATATATATCAGTAATATATTTAAGATGTATATATGTATATACACATATGCATTATGAGAATATTTATATTCACTTTCTAACTGCTCATAAATAACATCTTCATCTCTAAGTATGGGACCATAAGTGGCAGTTACTATGCTTTTTTAAATTGAATTTATTTGTTTCTTTTCTGCCTGCAGTATGATGATACGTGTGCTCAGGGTTATTAAGCAAAACATAAGTTGCAGGAGACCTGCAGGATCAGGAACTAATCAACATAGAGGAAACCAGAGAGGTTGTATTTACTGCAAATTAGACCTCTAAAGGAAGAGCAAGCAGGGAATAAACAAGTGTAGAAAAGTGAAGCTACATTCAGAAATCAGGGATGAGGAAGCATCAAAAAAGAAAATAGATGAATGATTACAATTGCATCCAAAACGCAGACTGAGCAGTCAAGGATGGAATCATCTTAAATGCAATAGTAACACCACCCACCAGATTCTGAAAGCAAGCTGTGACTGCCTGGGAGACTGATAGCCTCAGGAGGTTGAGTGCTAGGCAGATCATCCAGCTGAGGAGCAGGGAGATTACAACTTTCATCCTCTCAGAATTTTAAATCTAAACCTTCCCCATATGTCCTAAACACTTCCCACAAAAAAATCAAGGCTTCTATCCTTGCTTGGTATAGTAGAAAGTGTAAGCACTGAGCATAGCTTTCTCACATCTGCAGCATTTTTACAGTTTTTCTCTTTTCTACTGAAGAAAAATGGGGAGGATTTTAATTATCTTTGAGTTCTTATCTCTCCATGAGATGTGCTTGAAAGTAGCCAAAAAGATTTAAAAAGAAAGAAAATTAATTAGAGAATGGAATGAAGAGAAACAGAAAGACTATGATTACAAATGCTTTTTTTTTTCTATAATCAAAAGTCTGTAAAGCAAATTTAAGCATGAAGAAACTCTCCTTTGTATCACAGCAATAGGAGTAACTATGTAAAAAGCAGACAGATTAAACATACTTTCTTTAAAGTACTAAATTGCAGTGCACCCTCTTGGCCATGTGTAGACAATCAGAACCTGAAAATAATTTCAATACGCAGCCTGAACAGTAAGGGAAGCTATATTGCTCTGCAGTTTCACAGATTTTTATTCTTTTTTCCCAGTACAAAATAATTTAGCAAAAGGTTATCCAGTGTTTAAGCAACTAAGGTATGTGTTAACATTTTGTGGAAGTCAAATAACTAGGAAAAGCATTGAAATTGAACAAATACATTAAATAATGCTAACTCTAAAATAAATATGTAGGAAAGAACAACTTTGCTCTGTGTGTGTGCATGCATAGGCACACAATACCTTCAAACCAATTAAGCAGGAGTTGTGACTGTGACTATTAATATTTACAATATCTTTTATGACATTCTATATGTATAACAGAATATTTGTTTGAAACATGTTAATGTCATCATCTTAAATTACCTTCTAAAATGGATTGACCAAATCATCAAATAGATGCAAACTAAAAAAAAAAAAAAGGAGAAAATATTTTAAACATTTTTTTTAACTGATAAAAATATTTGTGTAGATTCCAATTTGTTTATCTTTGCTCATTTTTCTTAAAAAACAATCCTGTCAGGATATTTGTTCTCGATATTTTAACGGTCCTAGCCTTCCTGGCACTCTCAGCTGCAGAAAGGATGTGAAATTTGTAAACAAGAAGAACCAGTTCACATTGTGTGCAACATAAATGAACTAAAGGTCCATTATTGGAGAAGTTCTATTAGCAAGAAATATAGCTTGACTGCCAGACATTTCCCCAAACACAACTCCACCAGCCGACTGATCTTTTTCTTTTGCTTGTAATGACTGCATTCATCAAACGAAAACATTGTTCATTGTTTTGTGGAGGTTCTGGACTGTTATGATCTTGATCCTAGCAAGAAAGGAATTCGGATTCTGTATCTCAGTAAAAGACATGGATCTGATAGAGCGGGTCCAGAATAAGGCTGTAAAAATCATCAGAGTGATAGATCAATTCTCCTATGAGGAAAGGCTGAGAGAGCTGCTTTTTTTCAGCCTGGAGAAGAGAAGACTCCAGGGATACCCTATTGCAGCCTTTCAGTTCTTAAAAGGGACTTATAAGAAAGATGGGGACAGACTTTTTAGTAGGGCCCATTGTGATAGGACAAGAAAAAGGGTAGTTTCAGACTAGATATAAGGAAGTAATTTTTTTACAATGAAGGTAGTGAAACACTGGAGCAGGTTGCCAGAGAGGTGGTTGACGCCCTATCCCTGGAAACAGTCAAGGTCTGGTTGGACAGGACTTGAAGCACCCTAATCTATTTGAAGATGCCCTGCTTATAGAAAGGAATGGGGGTGGGGGTGTGCACTGGATGCCTTTAAGGGTGCTTCCAACCCAAACCAATCATCATTCAGTGATTCTGTGATCCCATGATTCTGTGATTCCACGATTCTATGATTCCACAAAAGGTCATTTACTGGAAATAATGTCATAAAGAATGTATGAAGATAGGCTGAGAAAGTTGGGGCTATTCAGCCTGGAGAACAGAAGGCTGTGTGGAGACCTCACAGCAGCCTTCCAGTATCTGAAGGGGGCCTATAAGGATGCTGAGGAGAAACTCTTCATTAGGAACTGTAATGATAGGACAAGGGGTAATGGGTTCAAACTTAGCAGAGGAAGTTTAGATTGGTTATGAGGAAAAAATTCTTTACTGTAAGGGTGGTGAGGCACTGGAATGGGTTGCCCAGGGAAGTTGTGAATGCTCTATCCTTAGTGTTTTTCAGGTGCAGATTGGACAGATCCTTGGGTGGGATGGTTTAGTGGGAGGTGTCCCTGCCCATGGCAGGGAGGGTTGGAAGTTGATGATCTTGAGGTCCTTTCCAACCTTAACTATTCTGTGATTCTATGATAGTATTGATAAAACTACATCCCTTCAGATGCTGGGAACCCCAATTTGTGCAGTATTAAAGGGCTGCACTTGTGAAAAGGTAACGACATTTTTATCTTTTGAGATGTTATTTCTTGAAACAGACAAATCTGCTCATCATTTTGGCCGTCAAATAGAAAAGATGTTCACCTAAGAACTTGTTGCTGCACTGTTAGATAAAGGCAAGGACACACAGGTGTTGTAATCATTTGGAACCTGCCTACAGGCATCTCTGTTACAAGGCAATGACCAAGTGTTCTCTGCAAGTAAGGAATATAAGCAGCACAGCACAGGCCTGTGACTACTCAGGTTGCAAGTTAAGAGGATCACTACCCTTTCATGAACAATTGGCATCCAGTTGGTATATCTACAACCATGCACACTGCATGAAACTGAAAAACCTTTTCACCAATTGTTTTTTTTTTTCCTTTCCCATCTGGATGTTCATCAAGCGGTCTTTTCAAAATGGAAATGTTCCAAAGCATTACACTGAAAAGCAATAAGAGAGGGCATGGGAGTGGAGGGTGCAGGGGATGACATCTCATGATGGTCTTCATTCTGTGTACTTTATATTTCCCATGTCCGCGTTTAGGTTGAACATTTTCCTGTAAATCCAGAAGTTAGGTGGAATGAAAACATTTTCCTGTAACTCTCTTGTGAATATAGTTTGTACTGACTTTATGACAATGCTGTTCAGCAGTCCTGACATTATTATTTATTTTTTTTTTTTTTAAATAGAACATGAATTTAGGAAAATAATTATTGGTATGCAAGCTTGAAAATTTGACCTACTGTTTTGAAGCACCAGATTTGAATAAAATGTTCCCTTTCAAGTGCTTAATTCTTAAAACAATTTCAAATAACATGTAAACCATTACTGAAACAAAATTACATTTCAAAGTGGTACACAGTGATCTAGCTGCTCAACTGTCACCAGCATTAATAAGAGTCACAAAGCTTGAGTCCCTGTGTACCACTTGGAAAGTTTATTGCTGTGTGTGTCCATTAATCACATCACTGAGGGAACATCCCGTATCAGCTGTTTTTTATTAAAATTGCATGGTTCTGTTTAAATATTTTATCCTTATCTATCAATGACTGTACAGACACGCTCCCTCAAGCAATTACTTGCTGTGAAATTTCACATTTATTCATATTAACTATGCCCTTATTCTTAGTGGAAAGCCCAAGGTAAAACTGTAATGTCACTTGGGACAGTAGAGGTAACTGTAGCTATTTTATGATTTACTGGTTTTATAGTAACAGCCATCTGCTGTCTACTTATTTGCTTTTGCAATTCATTTAGTGTAGCAAAGTTACTTTTTCTCTTTTTTTTTTTTTTTTTGTATATGAAAACAGTGTTTGCAAGGAGGATATTGCGCATCTTAGTTCTGTTGATAGGACGCTTGAAATAGAAGAATAATTTGATTACAAAGTGAAGAGGAAGGTCTTCAGGTACCCCTTTGGCACAGGACTTTTTCTGATGCTTTCACCTCATTTATAAAGACAGCAAGAAAACAGTGGATCTTAGTCTATTTAAGCCTATTAAAGGAAATGTGAAAGCTGTTGAGATCCCATTTTTCAAGGGCTTAAAAACACTTGAGATGAGTAGGAAACAGTAAATATCTTCCATGAAAAACTTCACTAGAAATAGACACCATCAAATCTATTTTTCTTCTCCTTTTTTCTTGCTGTTTCTGATGAAAAAGCCCAACAGCTAATATACAGTAAATCAAAACAGAAACAGAAACATACTTCATTTAGGTAAAAATATGGTTATTGGTTGAATATTTTTGCACCTCTAGTAACCATTATTGACTTAGTGTCTTGCAATACAGGTATCTTCTTGGAAAGGAATTTTAAAATATTTATTTCCTCAGTATTGGCTAAGTATATAATTTATCCTCACTTTCTAGCACAATAAACTGTGTGTTTGCCTTTAATCACTAAGACAAACTAGTGTCATGATATACAACAGTACAGAGAAGTGTATGCTTTATATGATTTCCTGTGTTTTCACAACTACACCCACATTTTCTTACTCTGTTTGACATATGTAAACAACATTTTGAAAACAAGCTTTGCCAAAACTGGCATTTTTGAATGACTAGTTGATAGACACAAGGTTACTCCTTCAGAGACTTAAAAATATATAGCCCTCTGCTTAGAAAAGGCTTTAAAATGCTTTTGAGGTAGATATGGCTAGTGAATGAAAAATGTTTCAGCACCAGTTCAGACACTACTTACTGAATAAAACATATTTCTGTAAACTGATGATTTGTTTGGGTGTTAGCTCAGATAACAGTGATACTGACTATCGTTGTATGCCCTTGTGGATGGGGTACATCAATCAATATTTTGTTTTCTGTGAACACTTTTTCAACAAAAAAATGCAGTAATAGCCAAAGTATCAAATTGCAACATTAAATCATTTATCAGTATCTTCTGTTATTGTTTATCAAGAATTTGTCCAGGAAACCCTTCAGTGTATTACAATCAAATACCTATTTTGTTGGATTTCAACATTTTTAATAAAATCTAGTTCTATTTCATCAAAATGCTTATATTCTCAGGGTGTTTGAGTCAGTGTTTCCTCTTCACATCACTTGCACCTCCAGCTGACATCTAGATGATTTTATCATTTGTCTCAGAGGAGTTTTCCAGAAATATATCTAAACTGATTATTACTTACATGTATACAAATATGGAACCTGAGACTATGGAAAAAATTCTTAAGCTTAATGATATTTTCTGGGTTGTTTGTTGGTTTTTTTTTTTTCATTCATATAACTTAAACATCATATCAGTAATGGTACTACTCTTTGAAATCAAATCCTCAGAAAATCTAAAACACAAGAAAGGATTTAAGCAATAAAATATAATATCTAGAGAAGAGATTCAGTACCCGATAATATGTATTCCTTATAATTATGTGCAACACAGTCTTGTTAAATCTTGACATCTTATTTTTACAAATAGTAGAGATCAAAAAAATGAAAATATTTTCAATGTTTATTATTATTAAATTATGACCTTATTGATGTCATGGAGAGGTGGTGGGAGGGTTCCTATGACTGGAGTGTTGGACTAGAAGGATACATCCTCTTCAGGAAAGACAAGCAGGGTACATGAGGAGGGGGCGTCGCCCTCTGTGTCAATGACCAAATGGATTGTATGGAACTTTGCCTGGGGATGTATGAGGAGCTCACTGAGAGCTTTCAGGGCAGAATTAAAGGGAAGGTAGGGATAGATGACATTACAGTAGCATCTGCTACAAGTCACCTGACCAGGAAGACCACACAGCTAAGGCCTTCTATAGATGGACAGGAGAAGCCTCACATTCACAAATCCAAGTCCTCATGGGTGACTTTAACCACCCCCATATCTGTTGGAGGCACAAGGCTGCAGGGTATAAGGAATCCATGAGGTTTCTGGAATATGCTGATGATAAATTCCTTCTTCAAGTGATAGGGAAGTCACCAAGGCTGGACCTTGCTCTCCTTAACAGGGAGGGGCTGGTGAAGAATGTGAAGCTGGAGGGCAGCCTTGGCTGCAGTGACTATGAAATAGTAGCATTTGAGTTCCTTACGGCAGCAAGGAGGGCCACAGAAAGCTTGCTGCCTTCAACCTGAGGAGAGCAGACTTTGGCATCTTCAGGGATCTGCTTGATAGAGTACCATGGTATAAAGCCCTGGAGGGAAGAGAAGTCCAAGAAAGCTGGTCAATATTCAAGGATCACCTCCTCCAAGCTCAGGAACTCAAATACAGAAAGGAAGCCTCCAGAGGGTGAAAGCAAGGACAGGTAGCTTGGGAGGAATACAGAAAAAAATGTCTGAACAGCCAGGGATCACATTAGGAAAGCAAAAACCCTGATAGAATTAAATCCGGCCAGGGTCTTCAAGGGTAACAAGATACTGATGTATCTGTGGGTACATCAGTGATAAAAGGAAGAATAAGGAAAATATGAGCCTTCTGCAGAAGGAAAGAGGAAACCTGGTTACCTAGGATACGGAGAAGCCTGAGGTCTTCACTGCCTTCAGTGCTCCAGCCACACTACCCAAGGAAAAATGGGGCCTGAAAGAATGAAGAACCGCCTGCTAGGAGAACATCAGGTTTGAGAACATCTAAGGAACCTGAGGATGCAAAAGTCATGAGGTTCAACGAGGCCAGTTGCAAGCTCCTGCACCTGGGTCAGGACAATCCCCTGCAGCACTATATTTATAGAGTATTCGAATAATATTAACACCTAAAATGTTAGTAATTCTTATAATTTACAATACTTAGAAAAACCTGAAGGTCACACTGCAAATCTGTGATGGATTCAGGTCTAGATCAAAAACTCCTGTCTCTCAGACCTGCATTACAGTTATCTTTTAGGTCGATATGTGTCAGTGATAGCTCTGAAAATATTGCTAGCTATAAGGGATTACATAGCTAATGAGAGACATTTTCTTTAAATAATTTCTGGAAAGAAAATAGTGATACTATTTCATAGTTCTCTAGTCACATCGTTAAAATATTTAGTAAGAAAATTACAAGTCATTTTCTCCAATCTGTAGAAAGTAGAATCATATAAATAATGTATTTATCATCTCATAAAGAGTAACCCAACAGCTGCCAAGATTGCTTGTAACTGAAAGACAATATTAAGAAACAATGATCACTACAAAATATGAAAGGCATTGGTTAGGTGTCTAGAGTTGGATTTCTTACAGTAGCTGCTTAGCTACTATCCAAATACACAGAGAATAATAGGATAATAAGCTGACCTCTGGTTCCTTGAAAATATAGGTTCACTGCCTGAAGAAATTACCTAAGTGACTTGGGTTGCAGAGAGCACTGCCTCATCCACAAGCAGGTCATATACCACTGTCATATAGTGGAAAGAAGGTGGGAAAACATGCTAAAAGTGAGGGAAGGAATTACAAAGAAATAAAGAAAACCCCAAATACATATGTTTTAATTAAGGTCCAAAAAAGTGTATTGGCTGTATATGTGTTTTTCAGGGAACCAGGTTTGAGAATGACCTCATATCAAATCAGTCTTTCAGTGAAAAACTCATATCAATGTGTTCTAAAGATAAGCTTCTAAGCTAAACGGTACTACCAGACTAAGTGTTCCATGATGTAATAAACTAAACTACAAGCACATGTTAACAGGGCTAATATTATAATGAGAAAGCAGTAAGAAATATCCTATTATTATAAGAATTATGCTTATTTTGTAATGAAAGTAGATTATAAAGATTGACAGTTAAAATACATCTGATATTTAGAGAAGAATGGACACTTGAACAAGTACTGTTATTTTCAATAACCTTGTTTAAAAAAAAAATGTAGCTATGTTTTTCCAGCCCTTGTCTGGAAAATAACTATGTGCAAATGAATCATGTGTCTTACATGATGCTCCACTGAAGTCATAAAAAGATAAAAAATGTGGAGTGAATGAAGGTGCTACAGCTATTATGGTCATGAATGGTTGCAAGCTTTACCATATTGCTTTATGGTTTGCTGACTTAAAGATCCTTCCTCTGCCAAGTGACACTTTTAATTAAATAATTGTTGGACCTGAACAACCGATTTTTTTATAAGCTAGAATTAATTTCCTTTCATCTCCCACTGAAGGGTTTTGTTTATGTCCTTTTTGTCCTGAAAATCTTGGCGTTAAGTTTTGCAAGTTTCAAGTAGTTTTACAGTATGGTAATGATTGTAAAATGCAGGAATAAGTAATACAAAGAGAAAATGGAAAACCAGATGGAAAAAAACAGAATCATAGAATCATAGAATAGTTTGGGTTGGAAGGGACCTCTTTATGTCTTTTCAGAGACTTCTCCAATCCCGAATCTCTCAGTCTTTCATCGTAGGAGAGGTGCTCCACCTGTCCGACCATTTTCGTGTCCCTCCTCTGGACCCATTCAAACAGGCCCATGAGATCCACTGTCTTTCTCATGCTGAGGAGTCCAGAGCTGGATGAAGTACTCCAGGTGGGGTCTTACCAGATCAGAATAGAGGGAGTGAACCACCTGTGGAGAATGATAATTACAGATTAGTTTACAACATGCAAAAGCATCAGAAAAGCATCCTAAGTATTGCCATGTATATGAAATAAAAAGGGCAAAACATAAAACAACTTTATGTATTGCATTGCAATCAAAGCTGAACTATTTCATTTTATTCTGCAGAAACAGTCTATGGTTAAAGATACTGATACTGTATCATGTCCATCACTAGCATCAATTATTATTCTAATCCACAGCCTGGAAATGAATGCAGCCATGACACTTGTATTCTGAGTCAATGCAGATTTATAAATCTCATTGGCTGATGTGTAATGTGCACAGAATATTATATATTATACATACTTAAGTGCAGAGGTCTTTGCAGTGGATATTAGTTTCTGTCTCTGCCTGTTTCGTATTGATGTTAGTATAAGAAATAAAAAATAGCAATAGTAAATAGTAAAGTAAATAGAAATAGGTAAATATTAATATAAGAAAAGTAAATAGATGCTTTTCATAAAAAATGAAAAATTATTTTCATAATTTTTATGAAAAGCATCTGTAAAACAGAAATCTTACAGCCTTGGAACAAGAAACAATTCTAAGCATTGCACAAAGCAAAGGACCTGGCTTTTTTGTAAGTCCATCCCTGAAGTGAAAACAGAAAGAAAGAAAATATTTTTCTTGTCTCTGCTTTTTTCTCAAAGATTACATGCTTTTTGCTTCTACAAGGAATTCACTTCATGGACAAAGGTACAACACAATCATTCACTGCTTTCACTGGTTACTAATGGTGTTGAACCAAGTCCTTTTGATTGGAGGAAGGGTATCTTCTACTCCCTCTCTTGCTTGCTATGGCAATAGAACTTCTTATTGCTTTAATTAGAAGAAAAATGTTAAGAGAAGCTAATAGGATAAAAGTCCGGTAAATTTTCTAATTTCAATTCTTCTTCAGTACAGTGTTTAAAATAGCCAACCGCTCAGTTTTCCTTGGATCTTACATTAAATGCAGGCTACTAGGAGCATCTACTAATATAGGATTTTCAGGGTAGTGATTTTAAAATATCTTTAATATACTGTGAAACAATAATGCTTTGTAAGGCAGACCTCACAGACTCCACAGCTTAAAAATACAAAATCTGTGTTATAAAGCAAAGCAATTTCCACAAAAGACAATTTGAACCATATTCAAGGTTAGGACAATATAGCAATGATAAACGTGCCATTTATAACTGATATACACTTAATGTGCATTACATAGTATAATTCTTAGTAAGCAAAAAAGTAAAAATCAAGGTTGACCACATATAAGGTAAGAACAAATTACAGGTTATTGCATTCACAGCCCTGTGCAAAAAAAAAAAAAGGGTGGAGTTATAACCACACATCTCATAAGGTTAATTTTAAGAAGAAAATAGGGTTGTGAGCAAAGTTCTGAAGATAAGGCTATGGCATATATATTGTGTTGCATACAAATAATTAAGATTTGAAAAATATTTGGGAATAATCTTCAACCTAGCTACTATAATCTTTGATCATTAGTGACTACATTTTTCATAAAAAGGATACAGGAAATTTTTATATGATTGAAGAAAAAGAAACAGTATTTTCTATTAAAAAGGAAGAAATAAGAACAACAAGAATAATAACTGAGTTAGTGTAACTTCACTCTTTGCTTAGGATATTTTGGTGGTTTTTTTTCTGTGACTGTATCTTGTCACACAAAAGCTATTCTCTCTGGAAAATGGAGTATCTGTATAACTTGAATATTAAATGCTGTTGGGTACTGTCCTTATGCTAGACCTGCTTTTTGCTCATTGTTTATATTATAGAATTAGCTAGCATTGTGGTGTATAAGTTTAGAATGTTTGTAATAGGAGTATCTGTTCGTAAGAATAATTATAATGTAGAAATCAATACGTAGAAATATAGGCTGAAAACTATATATCACAATAATCTCAGGGTTACTATGGGTCACTAACTAAATCTGATTAAATATGTAATAATATTTAAAAAGAAAGGAGTTAATAATATATGATTTCTGAAATAAAACCTTATATGTGATATGCAGTAGTAAATACCTGGCATTAAATACGATTCAGCTGAATATTACTTTAGATGATATGAGAAATGGAGAAAGTCCATTTGACAGCACCAAGACTGATAGAAGTTTAGGTAAAGAAAAAACCACCAACAACCCACAAACAACAAATAAACAATCAATCAACAAAATCTGAGAGAAATACTATGGTGAATTGGACAGTTATATAAAAATAAATATTGACATGAGATCTATCAATTTTCTTCTACTAATATTAAATACTTGTCTTATTTTGATACTTTTGTGTTCTTTTCCTACATATTCACTTTTGGCTACAAAAAAAAAAAAAAAAAAAATAAGCCAGCTGCTATTTAAACCTAACTCAGTATGTCCATTTGTATATGAAACATTCAGACATAATGACCAAATTGGCTTCCATTCTAGGGCCAGATCTTTTTCATGTTTTTGCCGATTATCTGCATGCAAGAGTTAAATGCACCATTAGCAAATTTGCTGATGATACCAGACTGGGAGGTGCTGTTGACTCTTTTGAGGGACAAGTTGCCTTGCAGAGAGATCTAGGTATATTGGAGCATTAGACAGTGATTAACGAGGTGAAATTTGAGAAGTCTAAATGCAAACTGGGAGAGGAATGGCCTCTACACATGTACCAATGAGCGCCTTCTGGCTAATCCTCTCCCCCACCCCTCCCCCCCCCACCTGTTTATATACTGAGCAGTTGTATTGTGGTATGGAATACCCCTTTGGCTACTTTGGGTCATGTATCCTGTCTTTGCTCCCTCTCGGTTTCTTGTGCCCCTTCTCATTGGCCAAGCATGAGAAACTGAAAAGTCTTTGATCAGGGTAAGAGCTAATTAGTGGCAACTAAAGCTTATGTGTGTTATCAGCTCTGCTCATGGATTAAAGCCAAAACATAGCACTGTACTAGCTACAAGCAAGAAAAAGAACTTTATCCTAAATGGAGCTGATAGACACGGGAAGAACAGATGACATCGTCTACCTGGACTTGCACAAAGCATTTGACGCTGTCCCTCATGGCATCCTTGTCTCTAAATTGGAGAGACATCAATTCAGTAGGTGGATCACACAGTGGATAAAGAACTGGCTGGATGGCCACACACAAAGAGTTGTGCTCAATGGCTCAATGTCCAGCTGGAGACCAGTAACAAGTGGTATCCCTCAGAAATCGGTGTTGGAACTGGTCTTGTTTAACATCTTTGTCAGTGACACAGACAGTGGGATTGATTGCTGATGACACCAAGCTGTGTAGTTTGGTCAATACCCTGCGGGGAACGAATGCCATCCAGAGGGAACTTGACATGCTTGTGAGATGAGCAGGTGCCAACCTGATGAAGTTAACCACGCCAAGTGCAAGGTCCTACACATGGGTAGGGGCAATTCCAGGCACAGCTACAGATTTGGCAGAGAAGAGTTTCAGAGCAGCCCTGTGGAGAAGGACTTGGGGGTGTTGGTCAGTGCAAAATTCAACATGAGCTGGCAGTGTGTGCTTGCAACCTAGAAAGCCAGATGTATCCTGGGCTGCATCAAAAGGAGCATGACCATCCTAGCCCTCTATTCTGCTCTTGGGAGACCTCACTTGGAGCATTGTGTGCAGTTCTGGTGTGCTCAACATAAAAAGGACATGGAACTGTTGGAACAAGTCCAAAGGAGGGCCACGAGGATGATCAAGGGAGTGGAATACCTTCTGTAAGAAGATAGGCTGAGAAAGT
>JAOEHX010038307.1:2678-14562 GCA_025448015.1 Bolborhynchus lineola | reverse complement strand
GGGTGGTTTGGGATTCAGCTAGTAAAAGATAATACACAAACTAGTATGTTTCTAACACGTCAAAATTAAATAAGTATTTAAAATGAAAAGAGAACTTTTTTTGCAGTTTCTTTGAAGTGCATCTGGCTAGTTCGTTGCAGACAAATTTACAGGAAAACTTTCAGCAGCAAAAGATACAAGAATCGTACTTTCAACTTAAGTATGCCAAGGCTAACACCTCTCCACAATAAAGTTTTTGTGCTAGCAATAAAAGATGATCACCAGCACCTTGTGGAAATACAGAAAAGTTGTCTGATAATATCAGGAGAAAATAAATCGGGTACAATTGAATTCAGAGCAACATACTGTGAGAATGTCTGTTTAGAGGCGAGTGTACGTAGGAACTGCAGTAAAGAAAAATTACTTGGCTGAATGAAGCAGCTGCACATAAAGCATCTAATTTTTCTGGTAATTCTGAAGCTTTTTAAAATATCTTCAATAGCACTGTGTTGCTACTTAGAGACGATAAAATAATGGAGCAATTTGTTGTAATTTGGTTTTAAAAGTCATTTGTTTCTTGACTCTCTTCTGCTTTTTGCTTAAATGCATTAATGAAAATGTCATTTTGGAAGGTCTATCATTTTGTCTCCAATCACATAGGAAAGCCTCAAAAAGTGCTGTGTTTTGCTGGTAGTTTGTAACATCCCTGACCTATAAAAAATAGACAAATGCACACCGTAACACAAGAAACATTCCAAATACTTCAGTAATGGCAGAGCTATTCTAATAATTACACAAGGAGGTAGTAGGTTCTGCTTTTTCTGGTAGCCTTCTTCTTTGGGACAATTATGTTCTTGACATTTACATACATAAAAATACTGTCAGTCCTGATGTATGAAGCACTAGCAGTTGTTATGAGAGGGCTACTAATAGCAGTACAGGACTTTGGCATGTATAATACTGCTAATGGATTCTTTCTTTAAAAAAAAATCCTTACGGAAAATAAGTTTTAAGTCAAGTTTCAACATTGTTTAAAATGCTAATAATGTAGGGTTACTGAGCTTATAAAACAAACTCAAATCTGTAATGGATTCTGTATGATCAAGGAAATCTCTATTAAAAAGTTGCTGTACCTTTATAGCTACATGTTCTGGAGCACACAAAGTTCATTAGATTCCCCTCCCAGATGTCTGTGCTCCTAAGGGATAGGAGCACATCATTACTTGACCACTTCAGGGTTGAGTTCTTGTTTCTGGAGGTGGCAAAAAAGGACCACTGAACCACTTTCCTATTTCCCCTTGTGGCAACTCTCAGGAAGGAGCTGCTATACATGACACATCTGGGCGTATGGTGCTTGGCTGAACGAAGTGGAACTACAGTAAAATGATAACACCCCATTGCTATCAATGGAATCAATATTTAATGAAAGGTCATTTGGTGGTGGAATGGAAAAACCAAGAAGACAGATCACAAATACTCACTAGGCGCAACTAAGCGCAGCTCACCTATTGGGAATGCATTTTCTAAAGCTGAAAGATGGCCTTACAGAATCTTGAGCCACTGCAGTAATGGATTCTTAGACTCTGTGAGACAATCATTGGATAGAAATAAAAATAATAATCAGATTCTATGGATAAATTAATTTGCACAGATACATTTATCCATATTTAATCCTACATTTAAATTGTTTTACCCATGAACTTATTAAAATCTTACAACTCTTAACAGCATTGATATGGAGTAAAGTCTGTTACTTGCTCTACTAACAAGTCAGGGTTCCTAAATTTTAAGTATTGCGATATCAGAGCTGAAGAACCCAAGAAAACAAACTAGATTCTGTTCCTCTAATTATGGGGACAAACAATGTAAGATTTTCATCCTCTCTTGTGCTTCAGGCTGTGGGCAATTTGATGACCAAAGATTTGAAGAAATGAGAGATAGTGCTGTTTTCCGCATAACAAGTTTCAGATTTGCAAGTTTTAAGAACAAAGTAAATTATAGAAAGACATTGGAGATAAATTGTCCAGAGCAGTTCAGAAAATCAGAAAAACCCTCACAAAAAGAATTGCTGGAGTCAATGAAACAACTGTAGAAGATAACAAATATAAATGTAAATACAAGCATGGGAGGCAGATGCATAGTTAATCAGATTAATTTAAAAAAAAAATCTCATTTTGATGTAGAAGATACACAGAAGGTTCTGGAGAAAGAAGAGGTTCAGAAAATGACAGCAATGAAAATATTAAGACTGTATTTTGAAATTTTCAAAGTCTTTAGTGAGTATAAGACAACTACATTTATTTACAACTTAGGAAGAAAAGACACTTCTTTTAGGTAAATATGATGGTGTTACGACTTTTCTGAAAAGGCAAAGTTCTAGCATGGCCAGGGCCTTCAAGATAATTATCAGCTTGGAAGGACTCATTACCTTGTGCCTGATATCAAACAAGAGCCAGTAATTGGCAGCATTTGCTAATCCTAGTTACAAGGTTATATAAACTATGATTAACATTTTTGATGATTTTATGGAATATAGGGTTATAAGTGGAAGAGCTTTATTCCTGGATTTGATTTCCCAGCACAGTGCATGGCCTTATTTCTTATGATGAATTTTTACTTCTTCAGAGAAACCAAACATGGCATAATAAGTGCCTGATTACCCTAAAAAAATGTAGTTGCTGATAGGAAGGAATATAGGTGATCCCCTGTTCACCCTTCAAAACGAACAGAGAGAAATAGGCATTGCTAGCACATAATTAGACTTACACAGTTTCAATGTCTTTGTTAGGATAAAAATGCAGTATGCTCTAACGGTGCTTTTTGCCTTCCACCAAGAGGTAATGAGATAGAGGTAGATAGCTACACTAGATGTCTAAATGAGTTGAATCCATTTCATGTGAACTATCTGCCTGAGCAGCTGTAAACCCCTGGGGCCATGCTCCATGTGCGTAAATCCCTCTGAAAATGCATCTGTGTGGGTGGCTTGTGGGAGGATCCCTTCGCACTTCAGTGAACGAATGAATGAATGAATGAGTGTTTCTGCTTGAAGAGAGAGGAATTCTAAATTTGGATGAGCATCTGAGATGATCCTCTAGGTCTGGACTCTGATGCATGAATTCAGCCTGAATGCGAAAGAGCAAAATGGTAACCACAAGTGTGTGCTGAATTATCAGCTAAATCACATGCATGAACAGTGAATAAATCATTTAGGATCAGCCAAAGTGTTAGGCAGATACAGATGAGGGGATTTTTATCTTTAAACCCTGTTCCATATGTATAGAAAGTATGGCTGATTTTTAAAGAAGCCTTTTATTTTTTTTTTTTTTAGCTTATTCTGTTTTATGTTAAAAATACTAAAGGACAAAGGGCAGATAGATCCCTGAGGCACTCCGTTCCTTTTGGGTGGCAGTCTTAAATGCTGGGCGTATCTGCTGCTCTTGAAGATGTCAGCTGGTATGTTCTTCAGCATATTTAATTCAAATTTGAGAATTTCTCTTAATTTCTTTTTATTTCTTGAGATTGTCTGTGTTCCAAGTTTGTTCTGCATTTATGTTCTAAATCTAAGATGAGTGGGAACAGATGACAGTAAAACTCAGTTAAGAGATTCTGGATTCAAGGGAATTGTTCAGCATATGCACAGCAGGCACTAACACGGCTTATGGCTTATGGGAGATCCTGTGCACAAGCACAATTACAAAGCTAGACTTGAAAAACAGATGTTTCCAGTTCCTAAGGTTTGGGTTAACAGAACTTAGTTCATGTAAGCAATATAAAAGAAATATTCAAAGTACTAAGACAAATGTGCTTACATGTTCTCTTAGAAAGAGAATAAACCAGTGCCCAGTTTTAACAGTACTTTCAGAAGACTATAAAAGTTATTTTAAAACATCTATAACCTATTTAAAAACACAGAAGATATGATTATTATGGTGTAGTTATGTATTTACTAGTTCTCCATCCATCTTAAATATTGAGGTATTTTTGCCTGTTTGTCCACTGTCACTCAACACAGAGCTCCTGAAGGAAGGAAGACTAGAGATCAGAACTGATGTATGATTAAAATAGAAGCTGCTCTCAAGACTGACAGTTGTGATAGAGTCGTAAGCAGAGCTAATTCAAAAGGTCTCTGTGATGACCTCAATTTTAGGATTTTATGACATGCTGACTCTCCAGGTAATTAAAAATGGCCAAGGCCCCACTGAATGTGATTGAATCTGGCACACCACAGATGTTCCCAGCATGGATATCTTTTTCAAATGACTTTAATGGTACTAAATAATAACTTCTTGTACTATAAAATTTTACTCTCATAACACTATTTGCATCACTGTTGTAAAAAATCAGGTTAATATTTTCACTATATTTATTTTCATAAAATTGTCTTATTTAAATCTGCCATGCCTTTTTTTTTATGTAGCTCAACCATTTTTTTCTTTAATATGCAGAAGCATAGAAAAATTCAAGTAACTGGAATTGATGACTACATGCTGCTCATAATTTCCACTTGTTTTGCATTAAAAGAAACACTCAAGTGAAGGGGGGCTTGGTTGACAATTGGGTTACACACTTCCCCTCTTACACCCTCCCTGATTCATTAGTACAGTGTCTGAATGCACCACACTCCCATCAGATTCCTCACAACTGAAGTATCATAACTGCACACACGGACAGAGGGGAAAGAGTGAGAGTAGCAACAGTGCATATGTACAATATATCTTGGAAGAATTACTGTTATCAGGAAGTGCTTCCCTTTCTTCTTCCAGTGTCTGTCACATGAACATCCTCATGGTAGGTGCCTCCTGTTTCCTGTCCGATATAGGTGCACAGAGGTATGAGGTGAAAGATAATGTAAGGGATTCTCTACCCAGCACAATGTTAAGTCTTAGATCAGTGACAGCACAATTATAGTCTTACAAATATTGCTACAGGTGGTCATCTGCAAGGTGTCTGTAACTGTGACAGTCATTAATGAAGTTTTCATGGTATCTTGCTCTCTGGTGGAGTATGCTGTAATCACTGATGACAATTTCCCTTGGCAATCTCACTGAGCAGACTGACGTTGTCAGATAACCAGTTTAACAGCATTGGTGTAGAAAATCATTAAAACTTTAGTCTCTGCACTGCAGACATATGACTGTCCCACATAAGACTGCCCCATACAAGCAGCAGAAATGACTCCTATTGATCTTAATGTGTTAAGTGACATCTCTGAAAACCTTTAGAAAGAACATCAGCCACTACCTGACTGTCTTAAACTGAAAGTCCATTCCAACAGTGAGCAGAAACCTGCATCGTGTTCTCAGGGAGATCTTACCTTGCAAAAAGGCCACTAACATCAGTGCATGGATTTCCTCTCCTCCTGAGGTATCTATTTATCACTCACTGGTTTCAAAGGCCAGCAGTCCTTTGAAACAAGAAGTGTGTTGTAGGAATTCAGGAGAGCAGCTCTGACTGCCAACACATCCATGTGGAAACAGACTCACTAGGAGGTCTGAGTCCTGTTCCCACCGGTCACCCAATGTCCCTCCTACCTCAGGAGGGAAACTTCTGTGAGAGCAAGACAGACTTCAGATTCAGAACTACAGAAGGCAGGATGATCTAAGCTGCAGAGGTAAATCTACTTCCTATGGTCATATGGTCCATATGTAAAATGATATATATGCCCCGCAGGTGAAAGCGCTAAGGTTTGCAAACTAAATTGCAAGAACAAGATTTTGCAACAATATAGATGCATGCAAATAGACAATAATGCAAGACAGAGAAAGCATACTGTGCTTGGAAAATGCTTTTCACTTTAGGATTAACATTATCAAGTAAATTCACTGAAAGAAGGCTGTGAGTGAAGTAGTATCCAAGCCTTTGCTAATAAGGTATTTTGAGATACCCGAGTCAGAAATACTTCTGAAAATGTAATAAATATAACATTCTGCATCATCTGATCATTATAAACTATGGCTTTTTACAGAGTTGAGTCCATCAGATGAATGGAAAGAAATTTTTAAGCTTGCAAAAGAAATATTTGATGGTATTCTTAGTTAACCTGAATGAAATACAGTATATGACTGTAAATTTATATCTACCAAATTAATGCCAGGGCTCATAAAATTACATTGCCATAGAAATATCTCACCAGTCAGGGAGCAGAGATGCTTTACATATCTTGAATCATAACCGTCGACTTACTTCTCCATTACATAATTCATTCTCCTCTGACTGACTGGGCTTTTGATTTGCATAATGAGTACAAATAAAAATCACTGTACTTCAATTAGTCAGATGGTATTTTTAGGCAATTAGCACGTAAGCATCAGTATTACAACTATGATTAAGCAACGATTTAGCAAATGTTTTTTACCCTAGTTGCTTCTATACATCTCTTACTGGATTTCCTTCATAATTACCACTCATGCAACCATATACCCCCCACAACTTCAGTTTCCAGCCCTTCTCTCTGTGTTATTACACAGTTTAACCCAATTAAATACTTCAAGTGCAAAAGGAAATCATATTATCAGTGGGAAATGGAAAGGATAAAAGTAAGCCTTCATAAAGAATCACAGTAAAGTAGAAGCCAAAATGGAGTTATTTGATGCCATATAACAGAAGTAAAAATTGAAGAGGACATACTTATTCTGAATACACAGATAGGAAGGTCTACCAGCAATCCATCAGCTCAGTAATTTACCTTAACCAAATACTTAAAGACACATAATTATGCCCTGAAATTATCAGTATTCTATAACATGTAATTTACAAGCTAGGAAATATATATATTTATGCTTTTAAGCACTGGACATAGGCATTTTATTAAAATATGAAGCAATGCTTCTAAAATTATGTATTTAAAATTTCAGTGAATGCCAGTATTATATGTTTGTTTAAAAACCACCTGCTTTTCTGGGAATTACTGAAGTCTTTTCAGAATGCACCCACATTTGGATAGCATTTTATGTATATATTTACACTGATACTCTAACAAAAGTTGATTCTCTGGAAGAGTGACATCATTGCTGCTATAGTGCTATTCAAATCCAAGAAGGGTGGAAAGATGTGGGTCACTTTCCAACTTGAACGCAAACCCTCAGCTGAAGAATTTGCAAAATGCTACAAACTGATTTTACTAAGAGTTAATTCTCACAGGGTTTGTGCTCAGAAGAAACAGTTTCTGGCTGTCAGACATCCATATGTGGCAAATATGAGAACAAAGCTAGCACTTATTCATGAGCATTATATTAATTATTCATAGTATGCAGTTAGTTAATAAATGGAAAGATGCCACTTTTGTAAGCACATTGGGAAATGTGAATGCTCAGCTCAGAAACATTGTTTTGAGATTTAAAGAATTTTGCTCATTCATTGTTTTGCCTTAGCCATGTAGATCACAAGAAGTGAACAGTATCAAAATGACAAAACTTTCAAGGATATAAAATGTTGAAGGAATAAAATAATATGCCAAATAGTATTCTAAAGTGCTATAAATTATCAGAAAACTATGTTAGCATCAGACTGGGATAATGTCTAAACTGAGACACTAGTTTTCACATCAAGATTGTTATTTGATAACTGGGGATATAAAAGGGCATGTGTGCTGGCATGAAACTCTCAATAATACAAGAGGCTACTTCCAGTAACTAACATGGAATCTGTGGAGAAGCTGGCTTTTAGGAAATTTCTATAAATGACTTTCTCTACATCTGCTATTTCCATTAGTTACTGTTACAGTTTTCCCACCAACATTTTGGGTTACAAGATACGCATTTGAATATGAGCTTCCATAATTCTATTTAAATTCCTTCATTTGGAAAGCAAGGTACCCATTTTCCATTATAATGTTGCTGTGACTCAGTTAGAGGTGGCAGCTAAATTCTATAAAAGCCCCTGCAGACGTGATCAAAAATAATAAACATGATAAGACATATAAACCTATATTACATATAACACAATCCTACTGATATTGCTATTTAGCCATGAATCATGAAACATCAGCTCAGTTCCTTCATCATCTTGAGGGAGATGAAACCTGTATCCATTACCTTCATTTACCAGACTACAAAGTAGTTTGGCAGGTGTGGATTGTGGCAATCCTGTGTTGAATGCAAGCCTTTGTACAACCAAATAATCCAGGAAGAAACAGAACAAATAAAGAAGAGACAAGCTAGAGGCCAGGACATTCATCTGGTTCTTCTTCCAGGATTACTTTTCTAACTGAAAACCCCTGGTATCCTCCTGCTCCTGGATGGATGCCCTAAACAAGAGTAACTAGTGCTTGCTCTTGCTTGCTCTCCTGTAGTCCCATGACCATACATAAGATCTGGTTCAGCTACAGGAGAGGAGATGTGACCCAGTAAATAGGTGCTTGTTGAGGTTCAGCAAGGAAAATTGCCAGATCTTGGGTCTGAGCTACAATAACTCCATGCACCGCTACAGGCTTGGTGAAGAGTGGCTGAAAAGCTGCTTGGTGGAAAAGGACATGGGGATGCTGATTGATGGCCTAACTCTGCACCTGGAAGATGTGAAGGCACTTGACTATGTGAGGCAACTGAATTGCTAGGAGAAGTAGGAGTCCAGACATATTTCTGTTCTTATTAATGACAACTGGCTAATTCTAATGAGGTACCTCCCCTGCGCTGTTTTTCTGCATAGGCTATTCCCTGGATATATCCAAACCTTCCTGTTGACTATAAATAAGCATGCCATTGGGATGTCTGTCAGAATTTTATTATGTGTGAGGCCTTGTGTATAGGTCTCTGCTGGTCTTACGGTCTCATATTTTGTAAATGAAACTAGGTATCTTATTTAGATATAAGAAATCCAGGAAAGGAATTAAAAAGTAGGCAATGTTATTTTAATTCTAGGAAAGTTACATTTTTTAAATTTCTGTTTTGTCGTTGTAATTCTTCCTACCAGTTGGAAGTAAATGCAAGCACATCTCTTTATGGTGAGTCATGAATTCAGTCTATTAGATTGAAAAGGACTCTGTATGTTTCCTTCAAATTACAGAATGAAAAGACGGTTACTGACCACGGTATAATTGCATTGCTCTGTCTCCATTACTTAGCTATAAAAAGATATGTTCTAACACACTTATCTCTTTGCTCCCAGAAAAGCAGTCTATCTTGAAATTCAGCATTTGGGCTGGAAAGCCAGCAGAATGTGAATTTTGAAGGCCATTTATGTCAGCTTTGTTTCCAATCCTGCCCTAAATCTGAATGACAGAGAGACAGAGTTTGGCCTCTGTTCATATGACACTAGCTGAAAAATTACGAGCATTAACAGCTTTCCAATCAGCTCCTTGAAACATGCAACTACATTTGGATGGGTTTTCTTGAAGAAGTATTCCCTATATTTAATGCTGCATACCATGGCACTTCATATCACCTTCATCTAGCATATCATATTCACATGGTACAGCACAACCACTGAAGGAAAAATAGAGAAAAAATAGAAGAAGATTAATAGACAGTGAAAGTGTGATAAGGCTTGAGGTGAGCAAATAGGTTATATTACCTATAACTTGGTACTCTCAACCTTAATGTGGAAAAGGAGCATATTCAAGTTTAAAATAGAAAAGTAATAAAATGGCATCTCAAATTTTCATACTGAAGCTTTTCAGTAGGTAGTTTCTTGTATTTAACAATGTGGAATGAAACAGAATATTTACAAAGCATTAAAAAATAACCATTCACTGGTAAATGTGTTTCAGCTCTTTGACAACAGAATGCATGAATTTTGTTTAAAATGGTGTTTAAGATTACCCTTGAAAGTAACCTTTTTCCAGCATGAGTTTTATAAATTGTTCTTTTCTGCGCCTACATCTTAACTCGGCATCTGCGCTGCAGACAAATGCATTTGCCTCTTGATGTTCCTCAGAAGCCCTCCACAGAATCACTGCCATCTCTGCTTTCAGACTTGATACCGATTATGACAGGGAAAAATAAATAAATAAAATTAAAGGAACAAGGTGTTTTGAACTGCTCTGGGTAAGGGCCTGCCAGGACATGAGTAAGTAGTGTATACATTGCACTGCTTCATGTCCTAATATTCAGCACTTTTCTTAGGGTTAAGCTAACTTGCCCTCTAGCACAGGTGCATAGCAGCTCTTAGGTTTTATGTCAAATACTAAGGTCAGTTGCAAGTGTCAGTGTTGATGCGGCCATGTAGGTGTTTCATTGATGTTATAATTACTAACAAACTTCTGTAAATAATGGAAGAATCTGTACTTCCCACTATTTTGAGTTAATTGAAGACAGAACTGAATGAGATTTTAAAAATTACACTTGAGCTCTGCTAACATATAGCAACTTTTTAGCTTAAAACATGTGTTTATAATTGTGGTAAAAATCACTAGGGAGATAAGCCACTCACCTATGTTGGAGAATTTTACAAGTGATTTGAATTAATCTCAATGAATTTGAATTTCCTTCTAATTATATCCTATTTGAAAACCAGGGGAAAAATTTGTGATAATAATAGTTGCATATAGTCTGAAACAGTGTAATGTTTTTTGAATGAAGTGCAAATAAGAACTTAAAATTTAGTACAGCATAATGAATGTAGTATAAAACTATTAGCTTTAAGCCTGTTAAAAATTTAATTGATGATGCATTTGAAGTGAAGTAATAACCACAGAAAATTGTTGATATGTATCCAATGAAAATTTGCAGAGATTCTTGTCTTTGTAATTACAATATTCAACATCCTATCTTATAAAAATTAAGATAAGAGGAGATGACAAATTTACAACGTAATGAATCCAATCCCTACAAAATCAGGCGATGTTCACTACAATGCATAACACTACTTATTGATCAAAGTCTGTCACATCCAAATTCTACCACAGTAGACATACACTTTTGAAAGTGGACATCAACATGTAAAAACTAATGTCTTGAGCTCATTTGATCTTCAAATGCACACATAAGATATCTCACTGTAAGTAAATCTTCAATATCAAAGAGAAAATTAGAAGAAGTATCTTAATGGTCTCCCTCTCATTTGCCATTCTCAATTTGAAAATTGAGTCACCAAGATAGACAGTGTTTTCTGAAAGCTTTAATCATCCACTACTCTCTAGTAGTTCCCTATTGGGGAAAAAAAAAGCCCTAAGAAGAGAAAGTATGACAGAAAGTAGCAAACTGCTAAGGAATGGAAGTACAGAAGTATAGTTGTTGAAGAGATCCTCTTTCATTTCAAATCTTCTTTTTGAACTGGCTTATAAAAAGAAACATAGCATGTTCATGAACAGAATGTAATTTGAGTTTATTACCTCATCATAACCAACTTATTACAAGTTAATTTGGGATATTCAAAATTACACAGAATAATTCAGAAAGAAATGCTATCCCTGAATTAAGGGGCTCTGAAGCATGCAAAGTACTTTATAATGATTTTCTCACCCCAAACTTCTCCTCAATCATACAGTGCGTTGCACATTTCCAAAGCGTTCTTACTAGTGTTTCCTCAGACTGTCAGTAGTTTCTAAAAATCTTGGCTAATTATAGGCCAATGACCTGCCACAGACAAGCAACTTCTATTGCAACAAATAGAAAAAGTCATAGCTAAGGTTTTCAAAGCTGAAAAATAGAAGTTTACTGAAAAACTTTCCACAGTATATTAGGTGGCTTTAAATATTCACCATCTACAATAAAGAATTTATAATACCTTTCAGAATTACAGAGCATTGTATAATTTTCATTCAAAACAGTAATTTGTTTTAAATTACAGTTCTGCAAATGCTGTGGGAAATGCCATGTTCAGAAAAAATATGAGTATCTGTAGCAAACAATGTTTACTTATTATATTTATGGTTTTACGTATTAATTCTTACCTAAGCTGTTTAAAGGCTTCTGCTTTCACAAGCGGTGTTTCTACAGAATGTTCAAAAAGTGCTCCTTCAGGCCCTGCA
>JAOEHX010038306.1:0-19617 GCA_025448015.1 Bolborhynchus lineola | reverse complement strand
GAAGTTGTGAATGCTCCATCGCTGGCGGTGTTCAAGGCCAGGTTGGACATAGCCTTGGGTGATATGGTTTAGTGTGAAGTGTCCCTGCTCATGGCAAGGGGGTTGGAACTGGATGATCTTAAGGTCCTTTCCTACCCTAACTATTCTATGATTCTATGACTCTGCATGCATAGGATATACAACTTATAATTTATTAGGTACACTAAACGTAGGTATAGTGTATGGCTGTACCATACATTTTATACTCACAGGTTATGAACTACAGCTTTGGAGTCAGAATATATTGAAATCAAGTTAAGCAGCTTTTGTTACAAAGTTTAAGCATGCTGGCTGCATGAAGATCACAGCTAGCGCCCAAGATCATGGTCTCTTTACATAGTCTGGAGACGTAACGCTCCCCAAGCAACTGCACCAGGGAATACCACTACAAAAAAGCTTCTGTTTGTTTAATGCTGCTGAGTATGTGAATAGAGATGTAAATGGCAGAAGGAGTAAATCCAACAGTATGAAAGTTTGAAAGATGTTATTCCACACTTAACCTCTCTGCTGGGCAGCAAACGTAAGACAAGTCTAAATACACATGGCAGTATGCTGATGGGTTTTGTACTATGCTGGCTGAAGCTCTGGGAGTAAGGAAAAGTTATATATCTATATATTATATAGATATCTCTATATATCTTATGTAGATATATACTTCTTATAGTAGCCTACAGCCTGAAAAAAATGTGGATGAAGAAAACCAGAGGGTTTGCCCCTGGAAAACCAGGCAAGGGATGACTGGCATGACCAAGTGCTACTGCAATTACCACCTAACTTGGAGCTTGGAAAAAATGATGCTGATGAAAAAACCCAACCCAAACGCAAAAGCAAACCATAAAAACAAAGCGTCTCTGTCACATTCAAGTGCAATGCACTTTCTGCACAGTAAGTGGAAATTACAAAAATCTCTAAACTGGCTTTAAGTACAGCACTAAAAACACTTTTATGAAACCTGGGCTTTAATCCAAAGCACAAACACAGCCAAGACTGGCCCTGCTCAGCTACCACAATATGGAACAGCTTGCTTTTAGCTCACTTTACTAGAATGCTTTCAAGTGAGTATTTAGAGCCTTCAAAGTCATGTATATACATGTTGGCTTATCTCTTGATGCAACAATATAGAAAATAGGTACCACAAAAAAGATAATAGAATATTAAGAAAAAAAAAAATAAGGCTTACAGTTACTGGGAAGCTGTGTTGCAAGTACTTGTGTTTGAAGGTTGCATTTTAAATAGTAGCTAAAGCTTCATAAATGTCTCTATATTGCTATTTATGTAGCTTGGGAACCCGGACAGTGCTTGCTTGTGATTTGGCTTTTCTTTCAGCTCTCCTCAGCCTTCAAAAAGCAAGAAAGCAAACTAAAAATCCCCATGGCTGTACCTTCTGAGCCCACCACATGCCTGTGCTCAGTAATCATCCAGCTGAAAGATACTAAATACTCAAAACACAAACTATTCAGAAGGAATCTGTCCCACTGAGAGCTGAAGTGTGTTTCTATGACAAGGATGTGATCCGGTAATTTCCAATTTTGAAAATGGGGTTTATAATGAACCCCAAGTTGAAGAAAGAAAGGGCAAATGAGTTCAATTTATGTCACTGTTATATTCACCTAACCATGGAATAGTCACTATTTCTTACAAACGTGGCATTTCAGAGCTGCAATGACCAGTAACATAGTTGTGATACTGTTTCCCTAAAACAGCAGCAATGTTTTCAGTTAACCCAGGGTCACTTACTGCCATCCCAGGCACCACAGGATGGTCTGGAAGAGATCTATGCACCAGCTTCTCAGCCAGCCAGCTTTAAATGAATGAATGGACCCAGCTAGTGCAAAGGCAGCTGAACACAGGTCCTCTTGGTGGCCCCACTAAGAGTCTGTGCAAAATTCCCAGCCCCTTATAAGGCTTACTTGTGCACACAGATGTTCAGTAAAAGGTAAAGAGGGGCTTACTTGGACAGGCAAGCATATGTGTGTGTATGAGCATACACTCACCTTTTGATAGGAAGAACCCTTCTTAAGGTTCATTACAAAATAGCACGTACAGGTTTAGCTATATAAAGACAAGAGGGAAGCTGGAATAGACATGAAGAAAAGCCATGGAGTGGAAGACACCGAATAGCTCGCATCCAGCTGAGGAGATGAAAGATGAAGTGTAGTGACAATGAGCAGCACTCAGGAGTGCACTGTGGGTTACACTGAGGACATTTTGGCAGTTTCCCCCCCAACCCTCTCCTTAAACAATCAAGACTGCTCATAGGTCAGAGCTGTGCTTTATTTATTATTCACTGATTCCTTCAGCACAAGTTACAAGGAGAACACACATTTAAAAGCAGTAATTCATGGTGTTCCTAGTAACTTACTGAAATAATCAATATACAGTTCCCAACGGGTTCAGACTTAAACAGGGGAAGTTTAGATTGGATATGAGGAAGAAATTCTTTACTGTGAGGGTGGTGAGGCACTGGAATGGGTTGCCCAGGGAAGTTGTGAATGCTCTATCCCTGGCGGTGTTCAAGGCTGGGCTGGACATAGTCTTGGGTGACATGGTTTAGTGTGAAGCATCCCTGTCCATGGCAGGGGGGTTGGAACTAGATGATCTTAAGGTCCTTTCCAACCCTAACTATTCTATGATTATATGACTCTATGATTCTCTCTACAAATACCCTCCGTAACATCTCTCTAAAGCAGATATTGCAGGCAATAGGTAAATTCAATTTGGAATGGGGAACTCTGACAGAGATACCATTCTGCTGGGCATCACCCTGGTGGGCTTTTAAAATTCAGCTGTGCAACTGCTTTCAATAAGAGCAGGACTAGACTTACATCTCAAGAGTATCTGGAAGTCCCTACCCAAAGCATATTGGCAGGAGTCTGAAATCAAGTTAGAGCAGACTGACAAGAGAACTAGGTTTCATTTGACCAGAATAACACCTCTCCTTTGCATATGCTGGGGCTGAAGGCAGATACTCTTCTCACCCATTATTCAAAACAGAAAAGTGTCACCTTTAATGCTCAGATTTCCATCAGCTCATAGCAAATCACAGGAGGACACTCTGTGTAGCCAGGAGACAGGCAGAAGAGAAATAGTTTTACACTTCCTAATAATATTAAATGTGATGTGTTCCAGGGCAACATTATTTCAGCATTAACCAGCCCCTGTGATATCTGTGTATTTCATTCATATGACTCCAGCCTTACAATGAAATTCAGAGTGGGAGCATCATGAAGAAGCATCAGTGCAGGCCATTAGAATAACTTCTTGTCTGTCATGTTTGCTGTATCTCAGGGTCAGCCTGGTGTTATTTACAGCCAGATGATCAAAGACATCCAGCCTGAAAGCACTGCTTCAGTGAGAAAGGATCACCACTTCAGAAGATAATGCCCATGTGAAAGAAACTCACCATCCTAATTCTCTTGTGATGGTTTCTGCTTTCCTGCTGACTCAGGATTACTAGAATGGTATGATGGTATGGTTTAGATCCCTATATATTTATTTTACTTGTTGATTTCATACACCCTTAAAATAAAAACAATTTGAGCTGAAAGGTACAAGGAGAAATGACCTGATGGCTGAAACTCTGGCTTAAAATTAGGAATAAAATGCATCCAGTCAAAGGTTTGCTGTGCAACTGCCTTTACCCGTGTCAGTATGCCTATGTGTAAATGGAGGAATTAAGACATTGCCCTCATCTTATGAAATGATTTGAGGTAGACAGTGCATTATTCTGTTCACCAAAACACCCCACACTTCTTTTACGGTATGGTGCCCTATGACTATGTAGTGGACCCTCCTTTCCCTGGTAAAACACTTGATGCCTCCCACGCCTTTTGCTGACACAATGTGCTTCCATCATCTTCCAGGCTCTACCAACTTCAAGATGCAACAGAAATAAGCGTTTCTGGATGCACACTACAGGAATCTGAGTGATGCTGGAAGATCTCACAGACCATACTGTCCCAGAGCTGAGGTAGTGGTATTTAAGACAGACAAATAAGGCAGGGCCTTGGGCAAAGGTAGTATGTTGTTGGGTGTTTTATAGCAAGCTCTTTCCCTCACTTCCAGTGTATCTGCAACACATGCATATGGTGCTGAACTAAAATCATCTCCAAATACAAAGAATACAGTGAAAGCCAGGGGCAGTTGTACAGGAACCTAAGGAAATTCTGAAAAGGAACTGCGGAGCAGGCAGAATTGGTCACTTACCCACCAGTGCCCTCCAGCGGCTCACACAGCAGCTCAAAGTACTGAAGCCAAGAACCCATTCCAGGGCTCAAAGCCTGCATCGTTTTGCTAATGGACAGAAATGAAAATGCTAACATCTAGATGTCAAATATCTGTTTTTAAAATCCAAGTTTTTGCATGGCAATCTCATATCTGCTATCATTATATACCATATCCATAAAAACTTACATTCTATCAAGTGAATAAAATGCCCATGAGCTGTGTAAAATGAGACAGACCAAAATGATTCCAAAGACAAAAATGTTTATTCATACTAACTCTTCAAATGGATACACAGTCAGAATCCTTAAATAAAATCAGTACACATGTCTAGGGCACACTGAGTAGATACCATTAGAAGATAATGCCTTCCTTTGTAATCAGTATTCATAAACCAAGCATTTAGGATCCCTTAACACAGGAGTGAATGCTCTCAGTAAGACTATCCCAGCACCAGGCAAAACAGTGTTTGTAGAATACGATTCCAATCAGTTCCAGGATCATATCATAATCTTTTAGTGAGCAGTAACTATTAGTAGGAGGAAAGTATCTAGTGATTAGCTGACGGTTCTCAAGCACTGAAAAGCAAACACGAATGGTGAAGTATCTATAGAAATTTAAATAAATTATTTTAGTTACTGAAACCTCACTTTTTGTCTGAAAGGAACAAGAAAGCACAGACTGGAGGAACAAATTTCATAAAACCCTTTCTTCTGTATTTGCCTTGGAATAGGCTTCTGTACAAAACAAGAATAATTAAGATTTTGGGATTTCAGTGGTAGTAGTATTGGAATAATAAAGAAGTCACTTTAATATATATATTAATTTACCACATTTAGCTCATATAGCCCTTTATGTATCTTACAAAATGCTACTGTTCTACATACTGCATGTAAAAAAAAGTTTACATATTTATGTATATATACACACACAGGTAAAGGCAAAGCAAATCAGCAAGGTATTAAAAAGCCAACAGAATCCATCAGAAGACACACTGAAAGCTATGCAGTAATGAGGAGTGTATGCTGCACATGTGTGCGTCACAGTGCTTTCAGTCTCAAACCAGCCTTTTAATTGCCTAAGCAGAGTGCTTATTCAAAGTCAGCTCTACCAGCTATTTCCTCCATTACCGCAAGCACCTGATGTTACTTAACTTCTAACCATCTGTTGTATTTAGCACTAAATCAGAAATAAGGCAAAATAACTTCTCACAACCCTATATATCTGAGGACATTCACAAGATCTTCCAAAAATAAATGCAAGACAAGAAACAGTAGCCCTGAGCTGAAGCATCTTCCTGTCTATACAAAGCCGTCTCAATGCTCACCTCTTTCATTGCAATCCAGGCTACTTAAAGAAGTGTGACAATTATTCCCAGGCATCCCTCTTTGTTTTAGCTAACTTTGAATGAAAACTTGAAGCTTCACTATGGGTTTGTGCCTTAAAATCATCACTGAGAACACTGACCAACAGTTCTTGATACTGCTAAGAGGTTTGGAGTGGATATTCAGAGTGATGGGCATTCGTTCTGAGCTCTCTAAATCTTGATGCTAACCCTTGTATCCCAGCTGCAAGAATGAGTCCACTCTTTATGTATCTAGATATATTTTACCCCAAAATCACACCTCAGTACACAAGAAAAGCAAGACAGATTTCATTTACCTGTCTTGCACAAACCTTCTTACAACAAAAGACAATCAAGCCAACCCTACCCCCAAAACTTTCTTAGTTTCACAGCTTCTCCAATAATAGATAAAATGAAACTTCCTGATAGAGCAAAGGTGCCTGAGAAAACCTAGTTGAGATACCTGGGGAATAAAAGAGATGCCTTTGAGAAGCTTCCTGGGAGACTGGTCAATAAAGTACTTGATCAGGTACCTATTAAAGTTTATCCAGTGAAAAAATAACTTCAGAATTCAACATTTCTCGGGGTCTGGTTCAGGACTGCAGTCCAGGTGACAAGTCAGTCACTGGCAGGCACTGAAATGAATGCAGCCATTGTACTGGCACATAATAACTCTTTTGACAACTCAAGCATATCTACCAGGAAATTCACCAAACATTCCTTGGAGTGCTGTGTGGAGTGCAACACCTTCCAGCTGATGGTTAAGCTAGAAACACAGCATGACAGCTTTGGGTGGTGGATACCCAACAGTATCCTTCCCCACCCACCAAACAATACCAGTGAGAATGACCACAGGTACAACACTGAAATGACCCTTAGGATCCAGGGTTTACCATCCCCAAGTCAGTATCTCCCACTTGGTTTTGGGAATGCAGCTCTAGAAGAGCCTAACACCTGGGAATGTCAAGGGAGAAACAGAGAAATATGAAAATGTGAGGATTAAAACCAGGAGGGAAGGTAGTGATCTCCCTCTAGCATATTCCCTTTAAAATAGTGTAATTAAAACCTTTAAATTCACTTAGAAATTGGTTTCAAAATAGTCTGAGAGTTTTAAAGACTTTCAAAAATCATAATGTTCTTCACCAGAGTTCATTAAAATACCTCTAGCCCCCAAGCAACTGGTTATTTTGCATTAATATTGTATCAATTTAAGCAATCATATCCATGCCAAATATTAAATTGTCATTGTTTATACAGAGCAAAACCAAGTTCTAATAGAAAGACTCCTAATATTTCAAGGTTACAGGCTTGATTCAGTCTCCATCAAAACCAGTGTGATTCTTCTCAGTGTCCAGTGGATTTTGGACTAGGCTTTAATGAGAGACAACAAAACACTGTGGTTTGTGGTGTAGGAACACACACAAAAGTACACTTGTATATATACACTGGATATGTAGTATAACTTTTGCATTGCCTATCTTAAACCAGTTGTATTTTAACCAGTAAAGCAACAACCATCAAGCCAACATGGCATGCTGTGTCAAACTAGGCTGTATAACAGAAAGCAATACCCATTCAGAGACATTCATGTTGCCTAGTGAACAGCTTTGAACAAATGTTAATGAGACATCCACTTGAACTCAGATATGAGCATGAAAGGCAGAAACCTGCATCAGGATGATACTTGATTGATTTTATATGTGCTCTGGATGACTCTGAAGGCAGGATATCATCTCTCTGACAGGCTTCCCTTCATAGCAGATTTGATACACAGCAGTGAATAATGGAAACCTGAGAAAACAGTGTAGGGAAAGCAAATGCAGCGTAAGTTTATTCTGTAATATTTTCTCAAATGAAAGAAAATAAAATGGGGTTAGGAAAGATCAGTTTCTTTTAGTATCTGCCAAGTGTTAATGCTGGGCTGAAAAGCACTGGCTAAATACAAAACCTCCAAGCATCTCTAAAGTGACAATAAAGCATCTCTAAAATGCATAGTCAACTCTCAGAAGCCTAGCTAGCTCTAATGGGGCCTGCAGCATTCATTATGTATGGCCCAGCCATTAAGTCATCTAGAAAGTTAAAAAAACTAAAACCACTTGCATCTTTCCTTGACAGTCTTACAGTAGTACTCACTCATGATTAAAAAGGATGACTGGCACAGCAGCTGTGCATTATTTCTGAGCAATGATTTGATAACACAATTGCAGAATATGACACAAAGAAACCCAAGAAGAAACTGAAGGTCAAGCTTTTAATGGGTCCAAAATTAAACATGGATTTTGAAATGTCAGATTCTTCAGAACTAAGGTTGACTGCAGGCTCAGCAAACTCCAAATGCATCTTATGTCTGAGTACATTAAGAGGGCTAGTTCTACAATGTTGAAATGAAAAACTAATTGCACTGCAAATACCAACAGGCATCAACCCTGCTACCAAAGCTTTTCTGCTGTACTTTGACTTTTGCCTTTTTCTGTGTAGCCTTGAGATTCTTTTTGTAGGATGAGAGTTTGAACTTTTATTCTTCCTAGAAACTTAACTCTGCACTTTAAAAACACAGTTGGTTTACTGTGCTTTGTTTTTTAAAGCAGTAACAAGAAAGTCTGGGAAAACCACTCTGAAAGTTGCTTTCGAAAGAGTTGCTGAATGGGACCTTTTATGAAGAACTGACACATATACATCGGTAGACTGATGGTTTTTGTATCTTTCATTAAAAAAAAAATGAAACCTGAAGTCTTCCATAATACACTCTATTTGTTGTAAGACAGGGAAAAAATAACTAACTAATCCCCCCCAAAACAATCCAAACACAACATCCTGTCTCATTTAGGGCATCATTATCAGCAAAGAATGAAGCCAATGTTTAACTAGATTTTTTTTCTGCAGTTAGCTTAATGCATTGCAGAGACAGACTTTAGTACCTTACATCCAAAGGAAAATGTAAAAAAAATAAGTAACTTAATGCAGCTGAGCCATTAAAACAACACTTTAAAAACTCCTTTGGGAAAAGACAAAGTAGCAAGGCTTGGTCTTCTCACTGGCAGGCATTTGTTTTCTGATTTGCATCCTCTTCAAACAGGAAGAGACACATGCATCCCTTAATCTCACATGGAGACAACTGCGTGCATGTGGCTCTAGGAATCATACGTGTTCTGACTTGAATCCCAATGAACGACCCAGCAAAACCTGCTTCATTTCACACCACAAAACAACCCCCCACCTGTACAAGCAGATGGCAAGTTTTATCCTACAGCAAACTGGAAACCATACTAAGAAAGAGAACTGCGCTATTTGAGCTAGAATTCATGCGGAAAGAAGCAGGCACTCTATTCAGATGATCACCTATACAGAAACTTAATAACAAAGCGCCTCTCCTTGTAGGCAAGTAATGAATTTACTACAATGCAATTAACTGTAGAGCCTTTTCATAAGTCTCTTTAGGAAGCCCAGCTTCCATTTCCATCGATTTTATTCTTTTCAAATGTTAAAACACACTTGCTCTGCTTTTCTGTGATAGCAGAAGGCAACAATACATTCTGCACATAGAAGGGCGTTCACAAATTCAATGTTAAATTATTAGTTTAATCTACAGCAGCATTATTTTGTGGTTCTATTCACTTCTTTCTGTGATTTTAGCTGGGGATTAAGCTACTCTTATTACAGTGATTTTCTTCTTCGCGGTTACCTTCAAGAAGGTATCAAATATGCAGAAAGAATTATGGATGTAAAAAAGGGGCATGTGAAACTGGCATTATCTGTTCTTACTTTTCCAGCATTCCTTTCTGCTTGAGGATACGGTACACTTCTGCAGAAGTCTGTGGTCCTTGCAGTTTCTGACCATTTAACATTTCTTGCTCCAACTGTTCAATAGACTAAACCATGAAGGGGGAAAAAAAACAACAAGAAGACAAGGAGAGTTATGATAAAGCTTTCATAAGCCTGACAGCATCATCTGAATAACAATTAAAAAAATAGCTGAGAGATCTTCCTTTCTCAAAAATGACCTTAAGTGAGCATATAAATTATTCTCCTGTATTATTGTTTGTAAACATTCTCCTTAAATTTGCATCTCCCTCCTTTTTAACACCTTTACCCCCATTCTAGCCTTGTTACACTCAAAAACAGGAAAGAGAGGGGTTCTCACTCAGCACAGCTAGGATGCCTCAGATAATTGTACTGTTACTCCAACAAACAAGGAGTGTTAGTACTTGCAACAGTGGATTTTACCCGGTGAATGAGGTACCTTTCCAGTTTTAACAAAGGCTTCTGCTACACGTCGGTTCCGGCCACCATAACACGTTGTGATGAGATCAGCAACCCCACAGCTCTCCAGAAAAGTGGCAGTAGACACCTGTCCTTTGCAAAACACTCTGGCAAAGGCAATCATCTCCATCAGGCCAAGGCGAATAACAGCAGCTTTGGTATTGTCACCGCAAGAAAGGCCATCACAGAACCCAGCTCCTACTGCTACTATATTCTAATGAGAAGAGACAAACCAAATGGGAAATGAGTTAATTATTGCTTGCAGAATCCTATGAGATACCAAAACACAGACTGCAGACGCCCTTAAGAACTGCAAACACTTCACTATTCTAAGACTTCATCCTTGGTTTATTGGGGTCTGGTTTGATTGTTTTGGTTTGCGATTTGGATAGCTATGGGATAATCTCTACAAAAGAAAAAACAAAGAAACAAAGATGATAAGTCTTACATTACTAGGTTTTTCAAAGGATAAAAGCAGAATAAAAGCTCTGAAATAAGCTGCCCTAGAGGCTGTGGAGCTATTATTATTAACTATCTTTATGAAAAACAGGTATCACCACACCCAAACAAAGTTTTTATCTAGATAGAGCTGTTCCTGCCCTGAGGTAGGAATAAAGTTAGACTGACATCCCATAGCCCTTTTATCCATAATAGTGAATCACGGAATCATTTGTCAACTTCCATGCTGATATGCTAAGAGCCAAAACTCAGCCAAGCTAACAGAATTCAGGCCTTTTAAGTATACAGAGTTCCGGTATCAGCAATAGTTAATAAAGGGTTCTCATAAGGTTCATGACACAGTATTCTGAAGAAAAAAATGTAGGGTTTTATTTCCCTTCAGACCTGGTGACAGCTTCTGCAAAGCATGTGCTGTTTCTTTATGAACAATCAGCTATACAGACCCTTCTTCAGTTTACGAACATAGAGATAAGTTGAGATATGTTTGAGTGAAGTGACTATAAAAGCTATTTTCTGGCCTGGAAAAGAGAGACTAGCCAAGAGTAGTTTGCTCCTACAAAAAAAAACAAAAACAAAACAACCCAAAGCCCAACAACCCTTACCAAAACTCCAAACACTCCCCCAAGATGTCATTACAACATCCTCATAAAGCAAGGAAGCAATAGATGTAGTAATACCTTTCAGCATGTGACAATAGCAGCAGTAACCTCACAGAAACTACAGGAGAACTAACATTATGGCACCTAATACAGCACCGGGTGCAGGGAAAAAAAAAATCAACCAACCAAACTATCTGTAACTATTGCTGAAGAAACAGCAACTCAGAAATTGATAATGAAAGTAACAAGCTGACTTTCAACTGGTTTTGTTTGGGTTTTGGACTATAAAAACCAAAACCTCCTGGTAGCTTCAGTGCTGTGTGGCCAGTCATGGCTAGATGAATCTGAATCAAATGAGGTCAGAGGACAAGTCACTGCTTTTTGAGCAGCCAGCTGAGCCCTAAAAGTGACCTTAAAAACTGCAGACAGATACCCCAACATCAGACATGAAGCAGCAAATCATACTTTGAAAGCTGGTACTTCAGATCATCCTGGCTTAAATGCTGCTTGTGGCGATTCAGTCAGGGCATGTTTTCATCAGATGCCTCTCCCACAGCAACCTCCAATATATTTTCATTTGGTAGCAAAGTAAGAGGAAGTCAAACAGGTATTTAAGAAGTTTTCAGAAGGGATAACCCATTTAAATGGAATGTACACATACACAAAGTCTGCGAGTGTTTAATGCTCGGCTAAAACCAACAATTTTTGAACAACTTCTAGACTTTTTCCATGTACTTCTTGAACACTTCAATACTAAAGCTTTCACTTCCCTCCAATTTTGCCTGCTTTGACTTTCCTTTCCACTCTGAAGCAGCCTATCTGGCCATAACTTACAGGATGATTTGGCCTATCATATTTTGTTGTCTACTTCTACCTTTTGCAATGTTTGTGTTTGGAGGAACAGGAATATTGTTTTAAGCAAGTCAAACCAAGACTAGTTACTTCTGAGGAAATGGGGGAGAGGGAAGCTGTGCATCTAACTCTAGAACACCAAACTCCTTGTTTGTACAATGTCCCCATCGTGTGTTCTTAAACATAGTTTGCAAATAACGAGGAAACAAGACAACTGGTTATACTCTGGAACACCCACCCACCCCTAGGAGACTGTTCTATCCTGGTTTACTTAACCCTCAGACCACAGCTATTATTTTACAGGGTCTACCACGTGGTTTTACTCAAATCCTTTAAGAACCTGTGACAACTCTCCTGTGTCTAATACACTGCAGAGAACTGAACTATACCATATTGAAAGTTACACCTCACTGAAAGAGAAGACACTCCTTTTAGAAATAAACCAACACAAAATCTCAAAGAACTTGAGACTCAGTCATCTTGCAGTCCAAAACAAGACCAAACCAGGCAGCTTGGTCCTTGACATTTCTGGGCACAGGTACTAAGTTGAGTTTGTTTCAGGAAGATGCATAATGATCTGGTATCCAGAAGCTGGCATTAGTCCTAACCATTTTAGAACACAAGCAAATTAACAGACAGGAGCCTGATGGCACTAGCACTGTAGCTATCCTCTGAGAAGCAGACTCTGGGGGAGAATCTGTATCTATATGGTGAAAACATTGTTTGGTATCTGACACAGCTGATCCTGAACACTGCCACTGCCAAAGCCTACACTTAAAGTAGTAAGAGTTCCTGCAAATAGACATTTATGTACACTTCTGTGAGCTCAAAGACTGACTGTATTTGCATGTGCAACATGGGGATCCTGAGAGCCTGATAAGCAAGAAAACTTCAGTTTACAGATAAACCGGTTGTTCCAAACGCTCAAAAATAATGTCACACCACCACCAAAATGACTGCAATGCAACATTTATCTTGGCCTGAGGGATTCAGAGCTCTCAAAGCCACCTCACACTTGAGCAAGCACATTTCCTCTATCTCAGCATTAACAGCTTTTTACATTAGAGTACCCAAAAGGCAAAATACACAGGATGATTTTACATTGTGTATGGTTTTAAACTACTAAAACACTGTACAAACAGGCAAGTTTTTAGCTGATCTGGTATCCAGAAGCTGGCATTAGTCCTAGTTATTCTAGAACATAAGCGAGACCTGAATTCAGTTATTTTATAGTGAAGCTATACACTAGAAGAGAAATGGTGATGCCAAGAAGTTCTCACAGCATGTGTCAGAACCAATAAGAGATATGTCTTTCACTTGCACATGACCTGATGCAAACATGCCATTTGTGACAGAAGTCACAAATGCAAGGTCAAGAGATGACCACGAAATCACAGCTAACAAGCCTGTAGACTTTGCTGACAGATTGTTCTCTTACACAGTCAGCCAGTGCTCAGAAATACCTGATTTCCAATCCTACTCTGTTTACAGTAGGCTTGTGGAGTGCTCATGGAGACAGGATCACGGGCCATTTCTGAGGCAATCATTACCTCTCCGTAATTAAATGGATCACTAGAGTAGTTCTCTAATGCAAGAGCATTAGCAGCATTTTAGTAACAGAAATACTAATTCACCTGGAATGTTCATACTTCCTCGAGGTAGTGTCAGCTCAGCACAGCCTGCTTTTCCTCCTGCTTACACATGAACTTGGGAGAAGCTCTCTGCTTCACATCATGGCTAAGAGAGGTCAAATGAAGACTCAAGAGAAAAAAGACAGTATCAGCAGGACTGTCAGGGAGGCTAAGCATAAACTGCTTACTTGCTCCTAGCAAACTTGAAAGTAAATAATGGATTTCATTTCCACTTAATGGTAGGAAAGAGTAATTGCCACAGTTAATTTCTGTAGTACCTATACCGACTATCCAACAGTGACTGCCATAAACCACTTTGCAAGACCACCTTTGTAAGTAATAATGCACATAACCTGGTAAATAATAAATCATCATTCTACTTCTTACTTCTTTGTTTAAGGTTAAGCTCAAACTGTAAGATTTAGAGATAAGCTGGAAGCAACCTGAAAGGCAACCACATCTACTGCTCCTTCTCCTTTCTAAAGTAACTCTCATAACATGTCGTGTCTTGGTCCTTAGTTGCTGCCACTTGCAGGTTTTTAAATCTCCAGATACCTGAATGCATACACAAGGCAGCGGAAGCATGGCCATTCTGCCATATCCAGAGATCAGTATCACATCCATGAGCACCCAGGAGCACATCCGTACATATGCACAGCTACTCATACTACTCTTATAGTGGTGTCATAATCTTTAAACACTTCCTAGGAAGACTCTTTCATCATATGGCAAATCACAGCTAAGATCTAAGCTACAGATCTAAGACCTGTAGGTGGTCTTAGATCACACTGCCTGTGAAGTTAACTGGATACCTTGAAACTGAACTATCCAAATTTGAAGTTTGTTAATTTCTGACCTCAACCCTTAGAAAAGGTCAACAAATAAATGTGAAATGTGCTCAGGTCCTCAAAAGAAAAAAATGTCATTATAGAGAAGAACATGCCAAGCATGCCAACAAGTTATTTTAGACAGTAGGTCTTCCTCCTTAGCATTATCAGGATCACTGCTTTGTAAAGTGACTACCATTGCCTGTTCAGCCAGTCTCCAAGCTGACACAAGACTCCAGTTTCTATACTTCAGTATATTTCCATTAGCCCATTGTCAAAAAATAACTGCAGTAAATGAAGTGGATATTTATGATATATATGTATATAAATAGCACATGAGCACACATTCTTACATGATCACTGTGGAATAATTAGGAAATGTGGAATTAAACTTATATTTGAAATGCAGCATTGTCCACACATAAGGGAAAAATGGACTTCCAGGGCCTCTTGGGGCGAGATGCAGCCACACCTGGTATGCCAGGAATGTGCACTCCACAGCTGTTCCCGTGGCAACACGAACAGAGGATGAAGCAGGGTGGAGGTCTTGTGGCTACACTCTATCCTAAAGATGGGAACTAGGTGGTACAAGAAACCAATAAGCTGCACACTTGCTACCCTGAGCCAGCAGTCCATCATCTTTTGACAGAATGCCGTCCTCTGTGTGAACTTTGCTTCATTATAATGTCATTATAATGCATTTACATGCTAAAACGCACTCCCATGTCCAACGTGACACCCCTCCAAAAAGAGACCACCCCCCTTTCAGCATGCGCTCTGAATTTTTGGTGTCATATACCTGTAAAAGTGAAGTGATAGAGATTCACACCAATAACAATAAAGGTATGTACAACTAGAGTCACTCAAGCTCCACCTTGAAGGTGAAAATAATATAAAATGACCCAAGAGAGAGTGGGATATTAGGGGAAGATACCGTTGTGGATGAGTCGAGGAAGATACATCAACAGACTCCTGGGACCAGTTGACTGGCTGGACCTCTCTTCCCCCCCAATATGGACGCCTGTGTGTAAGACTTGTACTGTACCCAGTGCTTCCCTGGGAAAACTTAGAATCTCTATAGAGTTACTTTTCACTATTACCTTTACATTTTAGAGCCAAGCTGTGTTAACTTTATCAAGCACTTGTATCCATGTAACTATTATTTGCATGCGCTTTTGCAGACAGTACTTATCACCGGCAATCCAAAAGAACCTGTATCTGTTGCCTCAATGAACCGCACTGTTTCGGTAGCTAATCGTAATTTTCTCACTGAACTCAACCCCACCTCTCGGTGTGACAGTGAGGGCTCATGAGCACGATTGGACTGGCAGTGTGGTGCACTATTGGTGAATTCGGATCAGTAAGGGCTCGATATAGTGAATGCGGCTGGACTGGTAGCTGCATATTGGAGCCATTCCCGGCCCCTCTAACAGAGCAAGGGGGATTATTCTCTCCCATTTAACACAACAATCACCCACCTGCAAAACCTATTATTACAGTTGGAATTTGAATGTGCTTCAAAAACCAAATTTCAAACCTACATTATCATTACTGTAAGGGAAAGCTGTGCTCAGAGCACACTCTGTTACCCTTCTACATTTGTTCCCAACCTTTAGGTAAGAATCCACATTGATAATCTTCTCAGCTTAAAAGGCTTTCAGAAATACAGAGCAAGGCAAGTGTAGACTTCTAAAAATTATGCCAAAAATACCACAAAAGTCTGCTTTTCCCAAGCTGGTATTTATAGATAGATAGATAAAGATGCACAAGCTGGCAGAATATATTATTTCACATAGTGTACTATTTCTCATCGTTTAAATACCAATACAGAAGTTGCTTTTACTATTTCCACCGTCAAAAATACAGTCTGATCTGGCATGTGTGCTTCTTACTTCTGTCCTCTAAGCTGTAGTTTGCAGAGATGTTGCTGACATTTTGAATTGGCATTGCTAGAGAAAGAGCATCATCATCTTCTGAAACAGGAATTTCCTCCTTCCAGCAAGTTAAATAATGCTAATATTTTGTACTTTTTCATGAAGTAACTTTCCAAGTTTAATAAAGCAACTGTTAGTTGGCAGAAGCTACACTTTAGATTATCCCCTAAAAACAATCACATTAAAAGATGCTTATTTTTCACTTTATTACAAAGATGATCAGATTAATCATATAAAAGACAAGTGCTTGTTGTTTCACTTAGCAAGCAATTGTCTTAAGAAAAAGAATCTACAGCTTCTAAGAACAAAAGCTCAAGTTTCCATTTCATTATTCACATGAGAGCTTCGCATTTTGCTTTGCACAGGCAATAAATACATACTAATCTATTCAATTTTAGCTTCTACATTTTCTTTCAAAGGTGTAAACATGCTCCCAATACATTAATAAAATTTTGCAATGTTTGAGGTCAGACCAGCTCAGGAAATGATTTACAGGCTGTCAGCACAAGGGTTAGGATCACACTAGAAAGGCTTTTAAATGACAAGTTACTTTTAAAAACATGATTTCAGTAAAAATGCGTTTGAGATTAAGGAAGGCTTGTATGTTTAAAAAGCATCATCCATACCTCCATGGCTGATCTATGTCACTTTATACCAATTCCTGCCTTTTAATCAGGCAAGAAAGTCTTTTTAAACAAGCTAATCTATCCTGAATTTGCTGTTTGTTCAGAGTTCATACCATCCATTTCTTTGGAAGTCTCGACTCATTGAACAAAATATACTGCAACAAAACCAAATTACCAGAGCACACAGAATGTACACAGCTTTTTAGAAATAAAACTGGAGAGTTCAGTCTGCAGGATGCATAACGAATAATGAAGCAGAAGGGAGGAACCAAACAAGACTATAAAGAAAGCACACAAATTTCATCTCAGTTTCTTTTCAGGTCAAACCCAACAATTTATTAAAGTTCTTCTGCACTTTCAAAGATACTGGTGTCTTGCCTGGCCTTTACAGTGGATTTTTAATGTCTGCTGACTAGCTGCCCAGTTTGATGGGCACACTCATCTCAGGAATCCTTTCACAAGACTTGTCTGGAATAAGAATGACCTGGGACAGAACTCCTTTATCCAGCAAGAACTGAAGCTAGCCAGATAACATCAGGCTGAGCATATTTCAAGGAAAAATAAAACTGTAAAACATTCTGACTAACTTCATGGGTCTATACACAGGGATTTCTTTTCTGCTAACCTCCCACATCACCTCATTACTGTTTTAAAGTAATGGCTGTGGAGACAAATCACAAGTTTTGCAATATTGAGAAATTTCTATAAATACAGTAAGTCTAAAGTATGCATATTATACCAAAGTGTAGCATACTAGCCCAGTGCACAGACCCATGTTCTCCTTCCCAGGACTTCCAGTATGACAGCTCAAGAAAAAAATTGCCAAGAAAAACAGTATGCCAAAAATTACGTTATTATTACATCTATCAGTCTACTTCCTGCTAAGTAGAAATCATAATTCCTGAGCTTAAAGATATTATCCATTGCTGTGGTAGCTTTGCAAGTGAATAGTGTAGTTTGCACATAATTTCAACAGAAGAAACAAAGCAATACAAAATAATTACACAAAAAAGAATTATATATTTAACCCCCACTAAACCAAATTATCTACTAAACCACTACACATATCAGAAATGCTTCCATGATAGCCATCAGATAGTGAACTACAGTCCTGTTAGCCAGGGTGCCAGGCAACTGATGCCTTCCTTTCACAAACAGCCTCTAAATTCACAGGAAAAAATAGCAAGGAGACTACATTTAAGCTTTGCTTCCTGCCAGCATCAATTATGTTACCAAAAAATCCTTGGTAACTAACTGTCCAAAATAACTTTTTTCCTATACAGTTCATTTCTGTATGCGGTTATCCACAAGAACTTCATGCAGTGTATGCCCACAAAATATAAACCATAAGAGTGTTTACGTTGTGTAAGTCAATGAAGAAGGGAACAGATGTGTCACTGGACACAAAGGATTAATGCCAACTTTTTTTCCCCCCTTTCTTTTTGTGAGCATGCTTGCAAAAAGAAAAAGGGAACTAAAATGGATTCAGAAATACATTGACTAATTAGATGAAATCAACACTGGTTTCATGACTCTGTGTGAGCTAAGCAAAAGATGTAGAAAGAGAACTTGGCAGATGATAAGACAAGCATCTAAAAGCCAACTCTCAGAACATGCTGCTCCCTAATTTCTCATCTGGTTCTTCCGGAAATGCTATGGAGTAGTTTTATGAAATATATAAAGCACAATAAACTGAATTCTTTAAATGAAAATACCCTCTTTCCTATAAGGATCACCATTCCCTTTGTGTACAAGCTGTAGCTTGTTAATCTTACCTTTAGAGCACCACAAAGCTCAACTGTATCTGCATCATCAACTACAGTTATTCGGAAGTTTGGAGTCTGCAGGAGCTCTTTGAAGAGAAGGCCATTTTCCAAGATTTTGCTGCCTGTTGAGCGAGAGAAAGGAAGGTTAAGAAATGAATTATTTATTTGGGTATTATTTAGCATTTCCTGTGCAAGCTGAAGTATTTAAAAGCAGAAGCAAGATTTTTCTACCTTCATCCTAAACAGAGTCCTGCTTTAAGTGACTAAGGATACATCTACATTGCACTCCAAAGCTCTGGACTACTTCATAATTCATTGTCTGCTCAGCAACAGATTCTAAAAAACAATTCCATTAATTATCTATACTCTTTTTTTTGATCAGTCCCTTAAAAAAGTTAATAATAAACCGAAGGTGAATTAAAAATACAGCAAATGCAATTCTAACCATTAATTCAAGGCCTGAATTCCAGAGAAAAACCTACTGATGAAGGCATGTCAAGAGTGTTTTATTAATTAAGCATGCTATCATTGGCAAAAGTCTCTAAGCAATAAGAGGTAATTCAACCTTTCAAAAATAAGTTCACTGCAAAAGCTGTTAATGAAAGGTCATAAAGCTAAAAATGCACAAAACTGCAAAAATTAACACTGAAAAATTAACATGAGCTCTGTGCTATTACATATGACTATCTGTAAGCATATACACAAAACACACGCATATGCCTACCTAGATACTGGGAAAGCCAAGACTAGGCACATGCTTGTGCTGCAAAGGTATGCATCAATACAGAACTACAACCATGTCTAGCTTTTGGGGAGACTGACTATTCTGAGAAATTAAAATAAGATATTGATGCCTTAAAAAAAAACCAAACCCAAAAACCAATCCAAACACCCTGCCCCTCTACTCTGCTCTCATGAGACCTCACTTAGAGTACTGTGTACAGTTCTGGTGTCCTCAGCATAAAAAAGACATGGAAGTGTTGGAACAAGTCCAGAGGAGGGCCACGAGGATGATCATGGGACTGGAGCACCTCCCGTATGAAGACAGGCTGAGA
>JAOEHX010038302.1:0-15515 GCA_025448015.1 Bolborhynchus lineola | reverse complement strand
GTCCTCGCTGGAGGGGGAGTACCTGCCGAAAAAGGCCGCTCCCTCCCCGCCGTCCGCGTTTTAACGTCTGCGCTCCTCCTCTACCTCTGCCCTCTTCTACCTCTGCTTCTCGGTGCCCGACCAGTATCTGTCCCTCAAGCTCCCTTCGGGACCTCCGGAAGCTTCAAAGGGACCGGAGCACACAGCTAGGAGGGAAGACCCTGAAAACCTGCCTAACCCACCTGCTTCTTCAGTGCATTTTCCTTAATCTCGGATTTTTCTAACAAATCTAAGCTTCTAAACTGCCCAGTAAGAGAGTACTTGCTGTGACACAAAATGAACCTTTTCTAGATATTCTTCCCATCTAAGTATGGACTTGGCGAGTGTAGAGGCCTGATACTCAAGGAAAAAGAGCCTAGACAGGTTCTCTGGGTTGCATTACCCCAGTAAAACCAGCAACTTCCACTAGCTTTACTGCGAATTACCTGGTCCTGCTCTCCACATTTATTTTCAGAATGTAAACACAATCTCCATGAGATGTGCTGCTCTCCCGTCAGGATGTTTCTATCCCGTAACACATAATAGTGTAGTGTGTCTGATGTCCACTCTTACAAGAGGGCGCCACAAGCAACTGTACCTGTTTCAGGGGACCTAAGGCAGGAGGATCCTTCACTACTGAGCATAGTTCCTCTCATATGCCCCGTCTAGACATTCACGACCACATCAACTCATGGATTTCCATCCTGTCAGGAAGCAGCATTTAACAGCTTGACTTTCTTCAAAACAGATTTTTAGCAGCAGCTTTTGGGGAGTTACTGAATTTGATTTTCATAATTAGCACAACACACAAACTGTTTGATTTGTCTGTTAAGACTAAGCACAGAATAGTAGTGGCTCCTAACGAGGCTGAGCCAAGGGTGCAGGGCAGGTTAATACAAACCACAGCAATAAAAACACAAAGCAATTTAAAACCTTCTCTTCCTTTTTTCCTCTTTTTGTTTACCTTTCTGTAGACCTCAGAATAGTAGAAAATGAATAATACAGATATTACTATACCTTTATGGCTTTCTCAGCTGTGATGGACAGTCAGTCCAATTGTGAAACTTCCCATGTGGAAGGTGGATCAAGGCAGACCACATTCAAGCTGCTGAGAAGAGCAGCTATGAATCCAAAGCATATCACCGAGTATTTAATTACAATCCCCATGGAACCAATACAAGAGCTTATGTGCTGCCTATATTAAAGTGAAACAACGCTTCTATTGCAGCTAGATCTAAATATCCCCTGGACCATCAGCTACCTAATACAGAATAAATTGAATTATTCAAGCAAGACTCAACAGGTGGATGCTACGGGAGAAAATAAGATGGCTCACAGTAAAGTAAAAAATGACCCACAGATGGCTATAAATCTACTTGATGATAAGGCCAAGCCTACCAGACATGCACATTCTTTGAACCTGAGGACAAAGAAATGGACCCCTGTTGGTTCTGGACATCGGCAATACAGCTCCCCGTGCCGCCACATGCACATCACATAATCCTTCAACTGTCGCCCACAGCTGAGGTCTCGCCCAGATGCCTAGAGGCAGCCCCGGTTTCAGGAAACACTCTTCTCTTGTGCCCAGTGGTTTTCAATGCTACGGGATGCAGGGCACAAGTTGGACATTCAGCTTTCTCCAGAGCTCCCTCAGCAGACTACATTCATGTCTTTGTGTTTGGGTTTCTGTGCTGACATCAGGGAAAAACAATGTCACTGTTATCTGGCAGCTCCTCCGCATTTCTTGGTGGGATTAACTCATTCCTGGTATCTCAAACCTCAGGCCTTTCAGGGAGGCCTGCCTTGTCCCCAGGGTGTTTTCATTGAACCTGCTCATGTTTTTGCATTTTTCATTGATTCTCATTAAATAAATCCTTAAATTCACTCTGTATTTTCCATAGGAATTTTTCTCTAAGCTAATGGATTTCTGAAGTCCAGCCTGAAAAGAGTTCCATTTCAAAGTGACCTCACGTACGCACTGCATACTGATCACAGTGACATTCTGAAAAGACAGATAGGCATTTCTACATTTCTTTCTGATACAGGTTTCTAACACTGCACTGGATTAAATGTTTGCACTCAAAATTCCTTCTTAAAATAGGCACTGTCACTCAATAAAACACAGCAGCAAAGCATAGCAGTATAAACCAAACATGAGGAGTATTCATTTCTCGAATGCAGCCCAGCCACAGGCATTCACTGCCCTGTGCCATCCCAGATCCCTCTGCCTGAATGAGGTCTCTGCTCCTCTGGGAGCATTTTCCTTCCCTTCTCTCAAGGGTGCTACAAGGCTGGACCAGGCCTGTGGCAATGGCATCAGCCATTTAGAAATAAACAACTAAAGTTGTTTTTCTTCCATCACCTGATAATATTGTCCATTTGTTTGAAGTATCCAAATGAGTCAGTAAAGAATATTCACAAATCTCTTACATCATTTCTACTTCATTTAGTGTTCCTATCCTGCACCAAAAACATATTCCTGCTGGAGATTAGGAAAACTGTAAAATGACAAATTTCAAAGATTATGAACAACACACTAGCTACTTATTTATGCCACTTAGCAAAACATTTTAATTAATAAATGTAGTAGAAAAAAAACAAACCAAGGACAGAGTTGTGATTTGCAAAGTTAAGCAGCTAAAAGAATTGCCCATGTTACATTTACTGACTAGTTTTTGCCTACTGCCACTAATGAGGGAATACAGTGCTCAGAGTAAGCAGGGAATACAGTGCTCAGAGTAAGCAGGGAATACAGTGCTCAGAGTAAGCAGGGAATACAGTGCTCATAACTTTGGCAGGTTCTGCGTGTATGTTATACTGAGCTTGAACGAAGTTACAAACTTCAGTCCTCTAAGTACAAATTGTTTTTTCTTCTGTGCTTTTCCATCTTTGATTTTTATTGAATTAACTCCCTTGTTTGCTGTGGTAAGATGGCGGAGTAAGGTGAGGAAGTCTTCCATTAGTACCCAGTCACCATGGGTGAAGTGTTTAGCTGTTTTTTTGTGGTTCCCAGTGAGAACATCATAAGAATATCCCCAAACTATAGGTTATAAGTTACCCCATGTTAAGGAATTACAAAAATTAGAGTTAAAAAAGGAGATAAAAAGGCAGAAAACAGGATTAACGTACTGAACTGGGAGATTCATTAGGGTTGCAGACGGGTAAGTAAATTATAGCCCTGAAGAAATGATTTGACTGGCAAATTAATTACGCAATATTACAATGGTTTTCTCAGCCAAATTTAGCCCTCAGGAAGCAGGTAGGAGTCTGCTTGACTTAATAAAAGGAGCCTCAACTGGTCTTCAGATTAATCAGAGATGAAAATTAACATTTTGGGATTTGAGGGAAATAGGAGGGTTTTTTTAGAGCTCAGAAAGATGGAATCAGCACAATTGTACAAGTTTGCATAGGCTGTAAGGCCACTGAGACAGCGAAATGCTCCTGGCTTTCTACAGGCCTTTAGTTTACAGACTGACCTGTGAAGCCATGCTAGAGGCTGACCTGGAAATGAACATGGTAGTTTTATTAGGACAGATCATTCCATGGGACGCTTTATAATTTTTTAAGGAATGCCTGATTAAAATTTTCTGCAAAATATTGTATCCCAACCCTGCAAACACACATTGCTATTATTACTTTTTTTATTACTACTACTATTATTATTTCCTGACTTATTCTCTCAGCCTTTTGCCATGCCTGCAGTTTTCCCTGTCCCTGCATGCAGAAATATAATAGATAAGAATTTTTATTATTATTTTTCAGTTTTCTTGCTAAGTATCATACTTAAAAGGAAGAGATATCTTCAGCTCTCTCATGAAACAAATGTTCTTTGTTGTTCCTGGAAAACCTTTGGAAATGCATTTGGAAATTGAAATGCATCACCTTCTAGTGATAAGTATCATATGACATGCTCATTAACCCAGTCTGAACCATAATGTCATTACAAATATTAAGTAAGATTTTTTCTGATGGCTTGAAATTGCACAACAACAAGGCAAGGCTCATATGCATTGTCTTAAACCAAGTGTAATTCTTACTTCAAATCACAACAGTGTTTCAACTTCCAGTGCTCCGTTTTCTCCAGGGGAATCTCTTCTCTGTTCTTCATGTCCTTCAGGTTACTTCTGGAATCCAAAACATAAATGCTCTTTCAGACAAAAGGAAGATGTAAGTATTTTGGAAATAAATAATTTTGAGACACTGCCGGTCTCTTCATCCCTCCTGCTAGCTAGGGGCAAGCTATCTCTACCATGGCTGAAGAACCACAGAACTGGCATTTGTCCTTGGCAATTTGGACACCTTCCCTTGCATTGGTCTTAATTTTGTGCTATAAGCAATTATGTGGCCACAGTTTGCTTTCCACCCAAACCACATGCCAAGCATGGTGCTAACTGCAAGTAATTCATTGTGCTAAATGGTGCCAAGGTGGGTGAGAAGCAGAAGAGGGGTGGCCCATGGCCCCCCTGCTGCTCAGCTTGGTATGAAGAGAGCCCCAGGTTGGGATCAGGTCAGCCCAAACAGGCAGCTCCCCAATTGTTCTAATATACTACTACTACTAATAATAATAATAGTGAAACAGGAAATACCAAAAAAGAGAGAGAAAAAACAAAAGAACCCCAACAGTGCTATACAATACAATTGCTCATCACCCCTCACCAATATCCAGCCTATGATCCAGGTAAGCTTTACAGAGCAACAGTTAAAACATTGGCGTGTTATCAGCATTGTTCTCAGGCTAAAGCGAAAACACAGCACTGCACCAGCTACTAGGAAGAAAACTCCATCCCAGCCAAACCCAGGACAACCCCTCTGCAAACCAGGGCCTGCTATACTCTGCATGCTTTCCCCTCAGAAATCATGAACATTCTTATATAAAACCATATTTTTCCACTTTTCTGATCCATGTAGGAAAGTGGACTTCTTTACCCAGGCTCATAGAGAAAGAAAACCAAACCAAAGGCTACTGCTAATAACTTGCAAAAAATACAATTGGACTTAATTTTTGAGCTGATAGGAAATTTTATATTTACATGATGGAAACTTTACATTTTACCTCATTTCAGTAATACTATAATTACTGAATAGTGACAATAATAGTAATAATAACAACAATAGTAATAAAAATTCAGTAATTATTGTATATACTTACATTTTATAAAAATACCAGAACAACTGCTTGTTCAGCCTGGAAAAGAGAAGGCTGCATGGAGACCTCATAGCAGTCTTTCAGTATCTGAAGGGGGCCTATAGGGATGCTGGGGAGGGACTCTTCATTAGGGACTGTAGTGATAAGACAAGGGGTTACAGGATAAAAATGAAACAGGAGAAGTTTAGATTGGATATAAGGAAGAAGTTCATTACCGTAAAGGTGATGAGGCACTGGAATGGGTTGCCCAGGGAAGTTGTGAATGTTCCATCTCTGGCGGTGTTCAAGGCCAGGTTGGACAGAGACTTGGGTGACATGGTTTAGTGGGAGGTGTCCCTGCCCATAGCAGGGGGTTTGGAACTGGATGATCTTAAGGTCCTTTCCAACCCTAACTTTTCTATGATTCTATGATTCATTAAGAAGTAAGCACCCTACAGTTCATATAGTAGATAACTACATCTTTGTCCTTTCAGACATCCACTACTATTTTAAATGCCATTGTGTTCAGAAAAGTCACCTGCTAATTGCTAGTCTTAAATATCTACACAGTACTGCTTCCAACCACTGTATGTAAAATTATTTGATCAATATTTTATAGTGGTGGCTTCTTTAGAGGTAGAACTATTGATTCTAATAGTTTAAATCAAAGATAGAGGACTGTCATCACTTAACAGTAATTACCTCATTGTAATTTGAGTTAGATACTTAGTAATAAGTAATAATGGTTAGAATACAAAATTGATAACTGGAAGCTTTTATAATTAAAGCTGTTATTAGTGAGTCATAAGCAGCAACTGAGAGGAAATGAAAGATGCATCTGCGTGGCACTTGCAGCCGCCAGATCTGTTTTTGCTTAAACAAGAAGCAGCCAGGTTATCAGAATAACGTTTGTTTCAGAGAAATAAATAGTCAGCTGTAGAAGGAACTGGTGCCTGTCCTTCCTCCAGTGAAGCATGTGTTTTTATCTGATGAAGCTGACTGAAATCTTCTTTTAACTGAGATTCTTACCCATATAAGAAAAGTGAAGGATATATCTGTAATGAAAAAATTATTTATCCCTGGTGTAGATAAAAGATCAGGAGCTGGCTGTGGAGAGATTTATTACTTCCCTTCATCTAGCCTTTCCCCTACCCTTGAATTTCTTGTGCATTGGGAGTCCATAGTGAGTGCTGTCACATGCACTGTCAGTGCATCAATGGGATTTGCCTTTCCTCCAGGTCTATGCTCTTTGCTCACACTTTTCCCCAGTCTTCTGAAGAATATTGCAAGGAAAACATAACCTTATAATAACCCTAAGGGTTATTTATCCTCAGTTTCCACAATACTAAAAGGCATGTGCATGTACATGTGCAACAAATATGAGAATTTCTTCCACTACAGGAGGAGGTTCTTGAGATCCAGTGCATTTACTACTAGCAGTTTAGCAACTGTAATTTTTGTCCTGCAATTAAATTTGTGAAGACCACAGATTTTTTTAAGTACGACAGATTTTTTTTTTGGCTGATATCTCTGCTGTTTCAAATTCTATATACATTTCCATAGAGAACGTGCATGAAATGCTTTAATTCAGTTGTGACAGCAATTAGCAACATGCATGCTGCCTTTGCACTGAGAGAAAGGATTATGTTAAAAGTTAAAGTTTAAAGGCAGAAAAGCACCAGACATAGCTACTACATATTTTGGGGCTTGTTTTGCATTGTGTTCTAGTTTTATGGATGAGAAGATTTGCATTTAATCTGAATTGTATCACCAGTGTAATTTTCTGAGTTAATAAAGCTACTCTAATTTTCCTCTTTGCTCAGAATATTCCTTCTAATCTCTTTCATCAAGATCAAAATCTGAAAGCATGTTTTCTCACAGATTGGTTTTCTGTGTGTTTAAAAGACTGCTCTTTCCTTATATTTGTTTTCTTCTTTCTTTTCCTTTTGGTCTCCTGGGTGTTCATTACAAAGCAATCAAAACTTCTTGCTGTGGAAGCAAAAGTTTGATGTGGAATGATATTGGTAGCTGTCACCACACAGCTCTTCTCCATTTTCAATAGGCCCCAGGAATTTTTGGATAGGAATTTATAAATTGAAAGTCATGAAAGGTACAAACCTCCCTTGTGTGCCATTACATGGATCAGTCTTCAGAGGAACCCCAGGTCATTCAAGTGTAACTGGTTTGTGCTCTGGAACTGGGAACTTTCTGCCTTCATTCTTAACACTCCTTTTCTGTCCTGCTCCTTTCTCCTTATTTTTTTATTTTCCTGAACTTTTTTTTTTTCTCTCCCAGCTGTTTGTTCATGTTTCTCTTCCTTTTTAATAAAGCATTTTTTAATTTTTATTGACATCCACACACACATCAGCCCGCTATGCATAAACATGGGTGACTAAAAATGTTATGTGTGGTCAATAATCAGTTCTATTGCTAGCAAAAAACATACTAAATTGTACAAGACTGTTTAAATAGCAGAGAGATCGTTATATGTACTTCTTAGGATCCATAGCTGTTCTGTTCTACTGATTGTTCCAGCCTATTGTTGTTATGGTTGACTTTAAGGTAATGTGAACGTTCATGGACCATTGTTTCCTCTTGTCCTTGTTGTCCTTGGCCTATAGTCAATGCATAGTGTCTTATAGCCACACATCTATGTGGGGTTTTTCCATCTGCAGCTGATTTGCATCCTCAGAGCCCTTATCTGTAGAAACACTCAGTACAAGAGCAAAGGTCAGTGCCATAACCAAAGCTTCACAGAAATTAATTTCTTTGATGTGGACAGGCTTTATTATAGCTGAAAATTACTGAAGGATTTTTGTTTTCTTCATGTAGCCCAGTGCTGCGGCTGTCTCAGGATTACTTACATGAACATAATAGATATAAACAAGAGTGGAAACAGTTCTTTCTGGCATGAATGTAAGAGGAACTGTGTGTGACCTGTAAGAGGAAACTGTAAGGATTCTTTCCTATTTAAATAGAAAGTAATATCTGAAAGTCCAGGTTGATTAAAATAACCAATAAGCTGACCAAATGAACTTTATCAGATTTGAGATTTTGTGATATTCCATTGTATGCATGAAGTCTTTAAGGTTGTGCAAGTGTTTCTGGGAGTAAAATTATGCTGCCTGTAGCACATATGACATATAGCACATTATGATGAATGCATGCAAGCTATCCAAATGTCTAAGTGGTTTGCCTCTAGCAGACTCTACATAGACTTGGGTTTTAAAACAGATACATCTTTGTCAGTAGCATACTTCATTCTATAGTGAGATGCCCTCTAAAATCCTCATATTGGTGATGAGTTGGCAGTGAAGCTTTAGCTAATCTTTTTATGAGAAGGATTCATTGACAAACCTTCTAATAATAAAGTGTTAGGTCAAAGTTAATTTGAATGCTGCACAGTGAGATGTCATTCTTTCCTTGCATTAATGCTTCATAGAGAACACAGAGCTGCATTAAAGCAGTTTTAATAATACTGAGTTGCGTCCAAAGGGTCAATGGTGCTCTCCTGTGACTTATTAAATTTCTGTTTCCTGAGGGCCACTGCAGTGGTGCTCTTTGTTTTCATACAGTAAGACCATACTACTTCTGGGACACTAATTTCTGCTTGTATGGGCAAATCACTGATTATGAAGACTTTTGGTATGCTACAGGTTTGAGGTTTTTTTGTACTTTTCAGTAAGTTTAATGTTTATTCAATAATTATACTTGTAGGTTGTTTAAACTCCATTAGAAGTTGCAAAACAGTATAACTTAAAAATTCTTATAGATATTATTTTTCTATAATGGAATATGTAATAGTACAATATACAGTATTCCATATAAAAGAATTCTATGTATGAGCATATATAGTATTCTGAAATGCTATATATTTAATGAAGAAAATGTTTCTATATGAATTTTATTTTAATATATAAGAAAATATACCAAGATAGAATTGGGTGGGTCAAACTAATCTCTGAAATTCCCTGTGAATATACAAGGGCAACAAAAGAAGAGATGGGTCTCTACAGCTTTTATCACACTACTTGAGTATGATGCTTATTTCAGGAATCCCACAGGAAATCTTTTGTCATTATTGCTCCTGTTGTTCGTGTAACGTCTACCCTAAAACTTTTTGTGCTGCAGGTGGATATCAATAGTACTGGTGAAGTCACAACAGTCAAAAGTGTTAATCCTTTCCAAATGAGTGTTCTGGAGTAAAAGCTCAAAAAATTTTTTTTTGGGGGATAGAGTCGGCTACATTTATGATATTATGGTTGTGTGATATATTTGTGAGCTGGAATCACTTTGGTATGCAGTTATCAAGTACTGGCCACATGATGCATGAATCCTTGATCTTAGAGAGGGAGTCAGCTCATTTTCTGTTTCCCCTCAAGAAACAATCACCATTCCATAGAATCTTCTAACCTTAAGAAACTATAAGTAAAATGTCCATTTTCTAGGGCAACATCTTTTTTTAGTAATGGTAAAAGAACAGTATTTATGTCTCTCCATGAAACAAATTACTGATATGAATCCAGTTATTTCATTTTGTATCTTGAAAAAGGGATAAACTATAATTAGAAACAGTTTGTTAAACCTTCATCAAAAGAAAAACTCTACAACCCAACAATGCAACATAAAATGTTCTCAGACATCCCCCTCACTGTGCTGGGAAAAGAGATTAGAGTACCATGCAGTTACAAAATCTGGTGGAAGAGAACTAGTGTGTGGTTGCCATTTTATATAAAAAAATATTTTCTTTTTACCAGAAAGAGTCAGAATTGTATCATCTTCAATCACTACTGGAAAATTGAAGATTTTTCCTTCAAGTCAGGTATATTTCATTGTTTTTGTAAAAAAAATAATAAACCCCTCCCACATCAAAACGAAAATAACCCCAATGAGAAATACTGAAGTACAGACATTTTATCAGATTTGCTAGTTTATAATATAAACAGTCTCTATATGTGTGTAAAGAACTTCATTAATTTTAAAATGTTGTCCTACCAGTCAAAATGATTCATGTTAGCTGCTTCTCAGAGCCTTTCACAGAATTCAAGGATGTCAACTTTTTCTTTCAAATTGTCAAATAAGAAAGGACTTTAACATCTTAAGATTCCATATTAGATGGAAAGCCCATTTTTCAGAAGTGATACTGCTCAATTGTTCCCCAGACTGTTTATTTCTCCTATATTTAAAATCATATCATGACACAAATGAATTTAATATTTGCTTTCATCCAAAAGTAAAAACCATGCTTGTGTCCAAGACCGTTCTGATGCAAGACATGGTCCTGAACCAACTAAAAAGGTAGTGTAATCTCAGCCTCTGCTGGGAGTTTGTTGTTTGTTTGCTAGTCATTCAAATATAGACATAAATGACACAAGACAGAAAGTCCTTTTTGTTATATATTTTAATTATAATTCCAGCTCAATATTGTGACAGGTTTGCTTTTTTTGAAATGAAAAGCTAATGACCCATGTAATGAATAAATTATATAGTTTTATTCACTTTGCACGTTTCCTTACAACATTAATCAGAAATGGAAAAGTTTGTTTAATTATGGGATGTCTTCTTGAAGCAGATGTTTATCAGTCTCCCAAACGTAATACTTGTTGTCAAAGTTTCTGTGTAAAACATGTGTGTATTTGGCTTCTGATGAAAGAACCATAACTAAGCAGACTCTTAATTAGTATTTTGTCACATTGCTGCTTAGGCAGTGTTTGTCTGGAACTGTGTTATTTCTATGCAGGGTGTGAGGGTCTCACAGTTAATTTTCTTTTAAGGAAGACTGAGAATGTCATCTTTTCACTGTGGTGGTATGTACCTCACATACCACTGCTCTCCCTTAGGAGCCAGTAGTAGTTTGAAAGATGTCATTGTTTGCTACCGACATTTCCTTTGTTTAGAAACTACTTTGGTAAAAGATATTTAGCCCTAACAGAGGGTTAGAAAACTAGTTGGATGACGTTACTAACTCTTATTGTTACTGAAATTTTTTTTTTTTTTTTTTTTGCATTAATTTCCATTGTCTTAAGATTTGTCCCCTTTGTGGCAGAAGGAGAGGAGGGTAAAACAAAACCGCACAGATAACTCCATTGATGTTTGTTCAGGCTTCAGAAGTAGAGGAGTTTATCATATAGTCTCATATAGTTCAGTTAGCACATGAAAACTACATAATTACGTTGATGCAATGCAGTCTGATACATATGTTTTTTATTGCAGTGAATGTTAGTGGGATTCTGAACATTGTTTGTTAGTTACTCAGTTATAGAGTTGGATATAATTTCAGAAAACAACTTTGGTCAGATTGGCTTAAATTTCCTGATGAAAAGCAGTTTCAGTAGCGGATTTGGATAGAAAAATTTAACTTCAGGCAGAATAACTGTATTGATGTTGCTTGCTGTACATTCCAATTTTCCTGAAATGATCTTTGCTTTTTAACTTTTCTTTACAAAATACATATTGATCATGAAGTATCATGTATTACAAATTATGGTTGCATTCCATATTGAGCAGGTGCAGTTTTTTTGAAGTCTTCAAATCTACAAATCCCAAGCAGAGGGAGAATAATGTATAAAAAATTATCTATTCTGGTTCCCTTATGGCAGCCAGAATGCAAGAATAAATGTTTTGCTCCGTTTGCTTTAGGTTATCTTGATAAGGACTTTTATTGTTTGTAAAAGGTCTGTGATTTTTGTAAAAGGGTGTGAATGTTTCCAGGGCAGGATGAACTCCACTGTGTTCAGTTTTCACATCCTGTATCAGAGGTCTGATATTCTGAGAGAGAGAGGTTTTGTTAAGAAGTGAAACAAAACAAGATGCTTCTAATGATTAAGCAAAACCCATAAACTTCTTACAGGAACTTCCATTTTAGTTATTTTAAGCTTGCTTGTACACACTGGACAACTTTCTGCATTCTTTCATTAATACCATCTAATGGGTGAGCCCAATTTGTTTGAATACCTGGAAGGCAGTTTATATAGTTAAATACTGATTATAAGGCTCAAAATAGGAAAGCTTGAGTAAAATTTGATTCTTCTGACTTGTATTGTGCAGTGGGCTAGGGGAGATAACACACCGGTTATTTCTAAATCTGAAATATATATATACTCCAAAAAGAAAATAGGACACATGTAATGATTTATGGTAACAGTATAAGAGAGAAGCTGGTCATTGAGGATGTTCTGTTTTCTTGTGCAGCTCTTTAAATGGCAATGAATCTGGGAAGTGATTGCTCACAATCAGAATTAATTGAATCCTGAGATTTAATCCACAAGCCATTGTGAGAATGCATTCGTATAAGAAGCTTGACCATTTTTATTGACTGGGTGCTTTAGGACGTAGGGAAACATTTTGTCTTGGAGACAAACCGAAATGCTTTAATGTCTTGCCCACAAAATTAAGAAATGCTTCCACAAACACTATAAGCCTAGCAGGAATACCACAAAGAATTATTGTGTTGTGTTTTCCTGATTGAATCTGGCCTACAAAAGGGAAAAGAAGAATTTCAATCCTGCTTTAAATGCAGGTCACAGAACAGCAATAGAAAGCAATCACTACTGACTCTGATAAACACATATGTTACAAAAGGGAACACCAATAACAAAATAGAAAATTTTTCTGTGCCCTGAGCAGTTATGAGGGTAAGATACTGTGCTGGTTCAGGCTAGGGTAATTTTCTTCATAGTAGCTAGTATGGGCTGGTTTGGGTTTGTGTTGGAAATGGTGTTGATGACACAGGGATGTTATCAAGCATACTGAGCAGTGCTTACGCAAAGCACCCTTTTCTGCTCCTCACACCGCCCCACCAGTGAGGAGGCTGGGGGTGCCCAAAGAGCTGGGAGGGGACACAGCTGGGACAGCTGACCCCAAGTGACCCAAGGAATATCCCATACCTCATGGTGTCATGGTCAGCATGTAAAGCTGGGGGGAGAAGAAAGAAAAGGAAGGAGGGGACATTTGTAGTGATGGTGTTTGTCCTCCTGAGTAACTGTAACCTGTGATTGAGCCCTCCTTGCCTGGAGATGGCTGATCACCTGCCTGACCATGGGAAGTGGGGAATGAATTCCTTGGTTTGCTTTGTTGGGATGCACAGTTTTGCTTTATGTATTAAACTGCTTTATGCATAAAATGCTTTATGCATGTTTTTATCTCAACCCACAAGTTTTCTCATTTTTACCATTCTGATTCCTCCATCCAGCCATGGGCGGGTGGGAGTAAGAAAGTGGCTGTGCAGGACTGAGTTTCTGGCTGGGGTTAAATCATGACAGATAGATTCAGTAGGTGCAATATGTATCTTCTATAGACAAGGAAGATTAAACTCACCTAAGCTTTTCACTAAGGAAGCCCTGGATTTTTTTCACCATTACAGGATTTAGGAACTTGGAAATTTCTGGTGAACTGCTAGCAGCTATTTTTGAGTCTCAGCCTGTGTCTTTGTGGCTTCACAGAGAAATAGGGTCCCTTGGGGAAAGGACCAGTGAATTTGTCTTTATGAGGCACCTGGTTGTACCAATGCTGTCTATTCTCCTGTTGGATTCTCAGGGCTGATGCTTCCTGGATGTCCTGGGACAGACTGACTGTTGTTTTGGTCAAGCAGATTTCCTGGGGCTGGTCTATAAAGGGCTGGCTAAGCAATCCTGAGCACACAGCAGCCACTGAAAAGCAGTTCACTGTTTACTGAAACTGACGCCTACCCTTGCGCACATCAAAGTGTGTACGTGCACACACACACTGGATCCTCCTCTAAGTGCCTTTCATTGACCAAGTAGAGGAGTAGCCTAATGTAATATTTTTTAAGGGAGAATCTTCTTCATCTCTCCCCTTCAAGAGAATCTGTAAGGTGTTTGGTATATTGAGCATGTCTGAAAGCAGTAAAGAGAATAAAAGTAGGAATCTTTCTGTCTCGAGGAGGAAATACTTTTGTGTATTTACAGTGTTATCCGCAGAGACTCCCTACTTGAGACGTGAGATGTAAACTCTGTTTGCTAAAGATTGGCTCAAATATAGTCTGTTTCTACCAGAGGCTTCTCAAGCTACTTTGTCTTATTTATAAACATAGATATCTGAAGTTAATTTGATCAGATAGAAAATGGCTGGTTCAATAAGCTTGTGGTATTGTTGTCCAGAAAACATTCTCCTTGTGCTTTGTTCTTTGTTTGGGAATATTTTCCAATTGTTAGGAAATAGTCAACTTGGTTTATGTGTCACTGACTAGTTTTGACTGAAAATAACTGAAGAATTCCTTGCTGATATACTACTCTCCCTCATTGCTCTCCCTTGAAGTATTTTCATGTGTTGTTTCTCTCATCAAAGCACTCTTCTAACATATAAATTACGGTAATCTTGCTTGCTAGGTGTTGTTTTCCAATCTTCCATAAAAATTGAAAAGTCTTGTAAATTAACTTCTCTTATACTGTATACTTCGATTCTGTTGCAGATTATTAGCTGCTACTTTGCCTTTCTCTTTGTGCAAAGATAACGCAGCCATCCATAATTCAATACCCAGAGTTCATCTTGAATCACATTCCACCCCCTGCTATAATTCTCTTTCATTCCATTAAGCACATAGACAAGTAGAAAAGTTCAGAAATAATAGTGCAACTGTACTCTGCTGCTCTGAAATTAAGTATGAAACTCTGGGGTATATTCTTTCCTTGATTCACGTGCATATGTCCTCCAAATTAAGGGCTTAGATCTTCAGATCAAAGTCAGAATATGCAGTACTTCATCATGCATTTTCAATGTCAAGTGGAAGCTGAGTTTCAGGAATTGGTGGCTGGTAAATTTGACACCTTGACTTCAAAAACTGCAACCATGGAATCACTAACCACTTCAATCAAATATAGTTCAGGAGCATTTCTGATGCTTTTTACATAAAATAGGAGTGCCCATAGACACTTATTAGTAAAACTGTATTTTGGACAAATATTCACCAAGGGGAATAATTAGTTGAGAGGCACGAGTCTTTCAGAAGTTTTCCAAACAGACATAGTGCTCATAGGAGAGGAGTTTAAATATTTTGGAATAAGGGAGGCTAAACCCTGGTGAAGTATTTGAGAAAGTCTGGAAGGAGATGTTTATTTTTCTCATGTGTTGTTTTTATTTGTCTGTTTCAGGAGCTCAGGAACTGTTGCAAACCCAATGACACCTAAAGCACATCACTTAGTCTGTGACTCACATAGCTGCAAAGAGCTCAAATATAGAATCATAGAATCATAGAATAGTTAGGATTGGAAAGGACCTTAAGATCATCCAGTTCCAACCCCCCTGCTATGGGCAGGGACACCTCCTATTAAACCATGTCACCCAAGGCTCTGTCCAACCCGGCCTTGAACACCGCCAGGGATGGAGCATTCACAGCTTCCCTGGGCAACCCATT
>JAOEHX010038299.1:13271-27107 GCA_025448015.1 Bolborhynchus lineola | reverse complement strand
TGTTATCTTTCACATCCCTAGCCAAGTTTAATTCTAAGTGGGCCTTAGCTTTCCTAACCTGGTCCCTAGCTTCCCGGCCAACATCCCTGTATTCTTCCCAAGTCATCTGTCACCTTTTATAAGCCTCTTTTTTCCTTCAAACTTTCTTCAGCAGCTCCTTATCCATCCAAGGAGGTCTCCTGGCCCTCTTGCTGCACTTCCTTCTATTTGGGATGCATTGCTCCTGAGCTTGCAGCAGGTGATCCTTGAATATCAACCAATAGCCTTGGGCCCCCTGCCCTCTAGGGCTATATCACATGGAACCTTACCAAGCAGATTCCTGAAGAGGCCAAAATCTGCTCTCCTGAAGACCAGGGCAATGAGCTTGCTGCACGCTCTTCTCACTGTCCTGAGGATCTCCAATTCGACCATCTCATGATTACAACCATGAGATGCTTGGACAAAAGGCACTTGATTTCAGGGTGGAGTGTGCAAAGTTGACAAAGGTTTTCTTGTTTTTACAAGCAGTCCCTCCTATACTGAGTGACACAGGCAAGATCCTGAGCAGAGTGCCTTCCCTGCAGGAAGTAGAGTTGCATCAGTTTGCACCTGCTGAAAAAGCTGACCCATTGTATGCAGAGCATCACCTCAGATATATTGAAATATATTATCTGTTAAGAATCCTGCTTAGTAAGATAATATAAATACTTAGTAAGGATAACACCAAGACAAAAAAGTGATTTTTCATATGATTTCTTTTCAGAGCAGGAAACAGTATGGAGTTGTAAATTTTCTTAAAATTATTTTCAAACTTTTAATTTTAATGTAATTGAAATTTTAATCACTATTCTAATTGAAGTGAATACTAAATTATTAACTACAATATTATTACTTTTAAAAGTGGCCTTTTTAAAAATTAAAAAAATATCAAGTTACAAAAGAGGACAAAAAGTAATTTCTTATTTTCATGCTTGTTCACCTCCACACAGAGAATTGTGCATTCTAATTACATTTCAGATTCAAACTAGAAGTGTGATTTTTAGACCTAAAAGTGAAAATGTTTTTTTTTTAAGACATATCAAAAAAATAATTTAAAAATGAAAGGGAAAAGAATAATGATGTTGCGTCTTCTACAGACATTTTTACTATAAAGTAATAAAAATGCAATAAAATTATTCATGAAACTTGTCAATAGTTAATGTACTGTCTTTGAGATCCTTAGTATCCTGATATGACCCCTTGGAACAGTTTTACTTTTATATTGCTGTGCTGGGATTATAGCACACATTGGAGAGCTATGCAGAATGTAAATGCAGTGTCAAAGATTACAGAAAACCACAGGGGAAATTAAGAGCTGTTTCTTATATGATGTAGAGGCCTTAAGCTATTTTGTTCTGGGCATCTTGTCATTATTGCTCTGTATTTAAGACTTTGATAGTGGTAAGTGATACATTCTGAAGGTAAGAATTACTCTTGTGAAATTGTGAAATCCCAAAGGAATTAAATTTAAAAATCTTCTTGTTTTCAGAAAATTTTCATGGAGATTTTCAGATGTATAGAAATAAAATCATGGAGATGTTCTTGGTATTTCATGTCTGCATATAACTGCATTACACTATAAGTATGAATCCAACTCAGCTAACATCACTGCAAAATTTCTCTTAATTTCAGTAAGCATAGGTTGTCAGATTGTGGTTCATCCACACCTCTATGCAAACTCATGGTCACTACAGGTGAGAGTTTGACTCATGCTGTTTCTGGAAAAAAAATGGCTTGGAAGGTTTCCTTGCAAATATTTTTTTCATTTGCTTTCATTTTGTCCCTTACCAGACTGCCAAACAGTTGTCTACACATTTCAAGATATTTTCTTGTTTGCTTTTTTGTATAGTGTTTGCTTCTTTTTTTTGTTTGTTTCTCTGCTTTTATGGGAGTGGACTAGGACGCTTACTCCCTGTGAAACTATGAATGAGACCCATTTCAGGCCTCCAGTATTCCTTGAAAAACGAAGTGTAAGGGGTTGTATTTCTCTGTCTGATAGCCATTTAAAAACAGTTTGGTTTCAAGAAGGTTATCATTTTAGTTGAATGATTGTTATGGGACACACAATCTACGTGGTCCTACCACACTGAACTTACTATTCATGTTTTCTAGTCAATGTAGCTACCTCTCTGATCATAAATTGTTACCAAAGTTAAAATCTTGACTGTGCTGAATACATTCACAATTATAATGAGCAGTGATGACTAATGCCTATTTGTGTGTGAAGGACATTTAAATGGCTCTTGTGTATAATACCTACATTCACAAAATTGCTGTGTTACAGAGTTTATCAGGGTTTCTGTAGTCAGCTACTTACTGCTGGGGCCATGTGATGTCATTTCCAGGTTAGTGAAAAGGAAAGCTGTAAATCTTCATGCTTTCTGCTCAAGATGCAGCACACAGACATGAAAGGATGGCAGTACTTGGGTCTGAGGGTAGTTGGAACCTGAGGGATTTCCCAAAAAGCAGAACAAGGACATCAGGTACTGACACTAGATCTGAAAACCTAGGCAGCTTGCAGAGTACCTGAAATTTCAAAGCAATAAAGGAAATATGAATGTGGAAAATAACAGAGCATTGTGCCTGCATAGCAAAGGAGTATAGTTTAATTGCAGATCAGCTAGGAAAACAACGCCTGCATAGCATAAAGTATACAGAGAATGGACCAGGAAGACTTTCTATTTCACAGGCATCTACTTAGGTGATCCAAGAAAATGGTAAGACAATAAGGAAACAAAAACGGCAAATGCATGCCAGAATTGTATTGTTTTATCTCCTTTGCTGCTTCTAGTAAGTAACATAAAGAATTCTAGGTATTTTAGACCACTATGCAAAAGCTGTGTGCCTACTAGTCATCCCTAAGGACAGAGCTGCAAGCCCCAAAAGCCTAAAGTAAGAAAATTGTAATGGTAGAGAATCTAAAAATCAACAAAATTTGTAGGACAAAGACAATTCACAATTTCATTTCCTCCAAGGACTGAGACAGAAGTACACGTCCACAATATATTCTGCAGATACCTGGGTAAGAAATCATTAATGTTACCTGCTGAAATCAAGTGTTAGGCTTTCTTCTCAGTTCACTTTTTGTCACATTTATATTAGTACACCCAATATGACAACAGGATCATAAAAATTTTCTTTGATTAAAAAGCTTCAGTGGTGCTTGTTTGTTTTTCAGTTGATGAGACCCAGCATAATCTAGACTGATGCACGCAAAAGCAGGCTTTCACAGACTAGTGGCAATAACACATGAGGGCCTTTCATCTTAGGAATATATTGTTTCCAACAAACCTGGTGCCTTCCAGCACACACAGCAAAGCTGATGTGCCTAATCTGATTTCTGCTAGTGAATAGCCATGCTCAAACAGCTGAGAAGTAGTTCTATCTCCACACCCTTAAATGTGAACATTTACTGTGTCTTCTACACAACTGTGTGTAGTTCAGTATTTGATTTAATGGTGATTATTTCCTATTCTTCTCCATCTGGCTTCTGAAGGAAGTTGAACCACTTAAAGTTGACACCACTTAAGCAGAAATAGTTTGTAAATTTGTTACCCAAGGGCTTTGATTGCTTTTGATAATAGGTGCTGCTATTATTATCATCAGTGACTCAGTAATCCATTGGTTATGGATCTGTTAAAACTTTTTCATTTTAAAAGACAGGAATGAAAATTGTGCTGCAGTCCGTATTTCAAAACTTCATTAAAAATTCAGTTAAATTTATAGAATTTCGCAAGGAAATCAGGATGCATGAGTCAAATGCACTATGGGTTTGGATTTTAACTCACTGTTTTAAAGTCTTCTGCACAGATGTTGATGGTTTCTTTCATTTTTGGCTATTTCTATCACTAGTGGAAGACAAAGCAGCAAGTCCAAAAGGAAATTAATTTTTTTTCCACTAACTGTTGAGGGGTTGTACGTGAGTAACAGAGATACAATAGCTAACTCACAGATGCCAAAAACTAGGCAAAATTACTTCAATTTTAAATACTTGACTTTGAAAAGCTTACTCAGGTCAATTCTCAAGCCAACTTTTCATATAAACTAAGTAAACACTGAAGTGAAATAACAATCAAACTCTCATTAATAGGAAAGAGTTGCCTTAGGTAGCAAAATATTAGTCCAGAAGAAACTTTCAAACTTTCTTCTCTCACCAGCTGTAAAAAACAGGGGTAGCTTATAAAAGGAAAGCTAAAGTAAAATAACCCTAGCAGAAAAAGTAAGAGAGGCTGAAATTAATCTGCACAGAAATTGCAAACAGTACAGGAAACCCTCTGAAAAGATTAGAAGTTTCAGTTGCTGAGGCTGCCCCCACCTGGACCATAACCCCCTCTGGTACAGATGGAGTAAGCAGAACCATCCTCCGTTACAGGTCTACACTACCATTAAACACAAGTAAGACACAGACAAATTGGGATAAAGGCATAATAGCCTTAGAAGTTGTTAGGAACTATGGCTGGATAAACACTGCTTAAGTGGAATACTTACTGTTTGCAGCAAATATGTTTTAATAATAGGGCAATTTGTTTCTTCCACTGAATTTGCCAACTGATGGTAAAAACAGTTCTATAAAAGTCATCTAGGCAAAAGAACAAATGGGAACAATTATTCTTCCAGAGCAGATTTCCTAAATTGAAACTCTCTGCAAAAAGGCTGAAAATGCTTGCTTTAGCTAATGCTCTTTTCTTGTTTGATTTGTTTGTTTAAATCTGTCAATGTCTCTTCCCCTATATAGATAGATGTAAATAGCTTGATTTATTGATTCATTGATTGAATTGTTTGTGAAAGCAAAGGATATTTAGGAAAAATCAGTCCTGCTATTTCTTTTAAAACAGGCATTTGCATGTATATAGGCACAAAAATATTTGTGAATATATCTCTTCAACTTCAGAGGTGCCCTTCTTTACTTGAGGTCAATGTGTTAGGCCTACAAGGTACTGTCTTTCAGTATACTGTCATGATGGTAGATGCCCTCAAGTAAAGTAGAATTTGCCTGACCCGACTTCTTGTATGTAGAATAAGGCACCTGGAAAAAAACTGTCAAGGAGCTGATCATAATATGCCTCTGCATTTTAAACATGTTTTCTTTGCTATGAATTAGAAGCACTAACACACTTATCTCACAGGATTTCACAAATGTTGATGACCCTTGCCCAGACAGCTTTGAAAATATAATTATTGAAGTAGGAGTCACACGCCTAATAAATTCAGTTCTGAAGGACTCATAAGTCAGGAATCTTCACAGGGCCCTAGTTTTAGTTTTACATCCAGAGCACAAAAAGCTTCAGTCTTAGCCGAACACCTAACTCCCTTAAGTGTTTGAAATGTCTGTACAAATATATATATGTTATTTGACTGAAGTATGAAGTAATTGTTTTAATACATATTATAGTTGTCCATGGTGGGCTAACTTAACAAAATTACTTTATATGCAACAAATGAACAAGCCAAACAGTACCTAGAAACACTTACTTATTTCCCCAAAGGGAATATAAGAATACTAGCTCAAAAGGAGGTGGTAACACTATGAGTCAAAAGCCACCCTGCTATTAAAGTTTAGTTTTACAAGATGTATTTCATTTCACAAAGCTGATCACTCAATGTGTTAGCGTGAAAAATGCTTTTGAGCTTTTCTGGTGAAGAAACTCAGGATTGAGCAGTCCACACTGATTTAATCTTCTACCAGCAGAAACAGGGAACCATCATCCCAGAGAATTGCAAATAAGTGTCATCACTAAAATACGCAAGGGGATAGAGGACTTGAGCATCCCTGTAGTCATCAGTTTCTTGGTCTCTCTATTTAGAATGCGAGGAACGGTGCTTATTACTGTAAACAACGCTGGTACTTGGGAAATGCCACTAGTTCCTTCTTGTCCTGCCTGACAAACAAAAGTCAGATAGCAAGCCTTTCAGGGACTCTTGAGGCTGCCTCATTTGAACTTGTTCTATATATGCAAGAAAAATCCTGCTATTAATCCTCTGAGAAGCTTATTTGAAAGGAGGAATATAAAATCAGGGTGGGAAAAAAATCTATGTTGTGGCTTGTGTGGCACTTGTGTGATAATGAGCTGTACTTCCATTACTTAACACGGTTTCAAGTATATCTGCACCATTTGGGTGCAGACTACAGTCCCTGCAGCATGCTGTTGGATAGACAGGAAAATGTGTTTACAGGAAGCATTACTTTTACAGTGTAGATGGTGAAATGTCACTGTAACAATTTAAGAGGTCATTGTGTACTGTGCACAAAAAAATCTTGCTCCAAGCCTGAACTCCTGAATTTGGGAAAGATGAACAGAGAAACTGCCAGAATTCCATGCTGTACACAGCACAAATGTTGCTTCTTACGAATGTCAAAGTAAATAAATGCTTTTCTACACACATCCCCTCCATTTCACAAAGCTTCTAGAACCCCCTCTCTCTAAGAAGTGTAGATGTGGTGAGACATGTCTAGAGTAAAACAGTCTTTTCTTCTTCTCTTTTTCTTTAGTTTCCTGTTTATTTTCTAGTAGGTATTATCATCTGGAAAAGACTTCATATGTTCAATGAATTGTAATTTCTTCCCCAGAAAGTTAACAATACCAAAAAAGGAAGGGAGCTTTTTTGGTGAATGACTAATATGGAACATTAGAAACAGATCATAAAGAAAAGAGGTCAAGGTGATGACAGATGTGGTCTTTAAAATATTGTGGATCTTCTTTAACTGTGTTTGTTTTATTATGTAATTTCTTTGCTGTTGATGATTTTGGCACAGTTATTGCAACTGCTCTGTAAATTTTTGTATACTTAGCTCATGACCCTTTGGATATCGGTTAGTTTGTATTTTTTGCAGGCATTGATTTCAGCTGAAAATGCATTCCACCTCTCTCCTCCCATTCTTTTCTCTCTTGATTTTTCCTGGTGAATAGGAATTATTTATGGCTCACTGGATAATTTCAGAGAGTGTCTGGGTTTTTAAAGCTAGTTCCTAGGCTCAACTACTTCAGTCTTGCAGTGCAGATTTTTTGATACTAGATAGGATTGCCTTGAAGATGTGCTGAGTTTCCATCACTTGCAGAGACATCCCGCAAATAAAATCCAGCTTTTCTGAGAAGCGGAGAAAAGCTGTTCTTGGTCCCCTACCAAACTGTCCAGCTTGGGAAATGTTTTATAATGTTTGGCACCCAGAACCATCTTCTATCAGACAGGGATGATAACTTAAATTTGTCTACATAAAAGTTGTTACAATCTAGAAATCAATAGAGCATCAAATAATATTCATAAATGGGGCTAAAATCTACTTAGTATAGTTAAAATTAGCTAATGTAACACCGATAAAGGTTCTCTTCAGTCACTGTCTTCAGCCACTGCAAACCTGGGCTTCTGCCTGATTGTTTTTAGATTGCTTCCTTTAGAAAATAGATTCATTTGTTAAATTAACTTTTTTCTTGATTACTGATTAAATTCGTGACTTTCAATACCATAGAAAATGGTAAAAGCTCATCTGAATAAAAATTAAAGCACAATTACTTCTAGTTCAGTTTGAAATAATACCTCTCACTTAGATTTCAATACTAAATTCTTTTTCTCTGTATATATTTTTCCCTAAATGTAGTTTGGGTATGCTTTCTGATGAGCATAACTACATGACATTCTTATGTGAATTTTGTCATGTGTGAAATACAAATTTTGTAGATGGCAACACCAAGATTTGAAATATCTCAAAAGGAAAAATAGAAAAATCCTCCTTGACAGTTTTTCCCTAAAATGAATATAGGGTTTAAAAAGACACTGGGCTGATAGCATGGAAGAATTGAGTTTATTTATCTGTGGGACCTGCCTAGCACCACCAGCAACAGCAGCTTCTTCCTCATTTCTATGCTGATGCACTTGACTCTGAGGTGAAGTACCCATGTCTAATGAAGCATCTTATTAGTCACTCTAGACATGGCTTACTAATATTATTGCTAAAAATGTACTGATATCTTCCTAGTACAGATGTTTGACCATAGTGAAATTTGCATAGATCAAAAAAACATTTTTCAACATAAATGAAAACCCACTGGGTTGTGGTAAGTTACATTAGCATTAGTGACTTAGGAAAAGAGGATTTTGCATATAAGAAGCATTTTTCTGATCTGTCAGGCAAATTAACTTTCTCTAGAGCTAAGGCTAACAAGCTTTGCAAAAATCAAGCCTTTAAAAAATACAACTAGTAAAAGTACTGTGGAAAACTTTCAGTTAATAGAGTACCTCTGGAACAATGCAGACATCAAAAGTTCCTGTCTTCGGCCTGAGTTTAAAGAAAAGCTTAAGTACCCATTATATTAGGTACCTACTTGACTACATCCTTATTCACCAAAGCACCAGCAGTTTGCTTGAATCCCAGTATAATCAATAGGAATATTCACATACTTAGGTAAAAACTGTAGTACTTTGGTGGATCTTAGTTGATCTTAGTGAGTTGTAGCCCTTGAGAGGAAGACACCACTTAAAATCTGGTTTTGCAACAATCTTGACTATACAATTTGAAATTGTAAACCTGAAAGAGAGGAGAAAACTTAAATCTTAAATTTATTTTGTGAATTTGTTTAAGAGCTCAAATGTCACATCCTCAAAAAAAAAAAATCATTGCCCACTCAGTAGTCTGGATGACTTGATTTTTTTATTATTGGTGAGGCACTGAAGTGTAAAATAAAAACCCACTGCTGGAGGCAAGAAGGAGAAACTCTTGTCTGGGTGAGAGCAAAGGAGGCAAACTCTTTCATTATACCAGAAATGGCTCCCAAGTAAGAATTGAACAAAAAGCTGCTCTGTGCTTATACTGCACTTGTTTGACCAGGTTACAATTTAAGAAACTACTCACTTCCTTATCACCATAAGTATTGATTGCTTATCAATTCTAGAGACCCTGTGGCCATCTATAATAAGACAGTCTGAAGTCATTGTTTTCCAGCTGACTTTCTACTCACTTTTGAAACTTGATATATATGGTATTATTCTTCACAAAAAATCAGGTAGGCAACATCTCAATTGTCCATATGATGTTCTCCACTCATTCCCATTTTCTCACATCCATATGCACAGCATCACAATATCTGTGGCTTCAGAAATTCTTATTTCTAAAAAGAATACATATATATGCATGTGTGTATATGCATATGTAAGTGTATATAAATATTTTTGGTTTACTATAAAATGCATATATATGTATATATATCATATATGTATATATATCTCATATAAACACATATGCACACAAATATGTATATCGTGCAAATACAGGCTGGATGGAGACTGGATTGAGAGCATCTTGGAGGAGAAGGACTTGAGGGTATAGGTTGATAAGAAGCTCAACATGAGCCAGCAGTGTGCGCTTGCATCTCAGAAAGCCAACCGTATGCTGGGCAGCATCAAATGGATTGTGGAGAGCAGGACAAGGGAGATTATCCTGCCCCTCTACTTTACTCTTGTGAGACCCCACCTGCAGTACTGTGTGCAGCTCTGGGGCTCCCAGCAGCACAACAGGGGCATGGACCTGATTGAGAGAGTGTAGAGGAGGGCAATGAAGTTGATCAGGGGGCTGGAGAACCTCTCCTGTGAAGATAGACTGAGAGAGCTGGGCTTATTTAGGCTGGAGAAGAAAAGGCTCAGGGCAGACCTTATAGCAGCCTTTCAGTTCCTAAAGGGAGCCTACAGGAAATCTGGAGAGGGACTTTTTACAAAGCATAGTGACAGGACAGGGAAGAATGGCTTTAAACTGGAAGAGGGGAAATTTAGATTAGATGTAAAGAAGAAATTCTTTACTGTGAGGGTGGTGAGAGACTTTCATAATTCGGTGTTTTGTTTTTGCACAGAAATTTGTTTCAAATATCTATTTTTTTAACAGAGAAGAATAATTTTGAGATGAGTGTATGAATATTTGGTTTACTTTATTCCCTGGAGTCAAAACCCATAAAGTTAAGAGTACACCTTCTTCCACTGAAAAGGAGTGGATGAGATTAGTTTTCTCCCCTTTTTACTTGCGCTTCTGTGTATATCTTATCACTGATAGGAATAATACTGTTTAGTAACAAACTTTATTCTATTTTGGTTATTTTAGAATAAAGAAGCAGACAATGGCAGCATAAACTGAGCCTAGAGACTGAAGTCTTTTCCAAAGAAGCAGACTTATGTTTTCCTAAGCGTGAGATTATTAATATCAGAAAACTAGAAAAGGCAGGCACTCTGTGCTTGCCATTATTGGGAAATTTCTGGACCCTAATGATAAGCAATCTTGAAAGATGTTGTAGTTTAACCCCATTAGTTAGATAAACCCTACACAGCTGCACAAGAAGGGAAAGAATTACCAGGGCAAAAGTGTGAAAACTTGTGAGTTGAGATAAACACAGATTAATAAATAAAACAAAGCTGTGAACACAAGCAAAGCAAAATAAGGGTTTCATTCACTACTGTCCAATGGCAGGCAGAAAACCTGGAAGAAAATCAAGACTCCACCATGCATTATGGTCACTTCAGAAGACAGATGTCACCCCACCCTTCTTCTTCCAGGCAGCTTTTATTGCTGAGAACAAGTTCATAGTGGATGGGATATCTCTTTAGTCAGTTGGGGTCAGCTGTCCTAGCTGTGTCCCCTCTTAGCTCCTTATGCACTCCCAGCCTGCTCTGTGGTAGGGTGAGAAGCAGAAAAGGCCTTGATGCTGCTCAATCACTACTCAGCAATAGCTAAAACATAGTGTGATATCAACACTGTTTTGACCACAAATCTGAAATATAACACCATACAAGCTACTATAAAAAATATATTTCTTTCTACTGGCATCATGAATTTTGAGTTGCCTTCTTCTCAATGGCCCAGATTCATATGTGTTAATAAAATGAAGGTATGCCTTAAAACTGTCATTCTTTTAATAGAGGTGAAATCCTGATATGTCTCAAGATCCTGGAATACTGAGCTGCCTTGAACTGTGCTCTGCAATTGCAGTAGGCAGTTCATACAAATCTACTGGACAATTACTTGGTTAAATCAATACTCTTCTTTTTTTTTTTTTTTTTGCAGTCTTCATGCTTGTGGTTCATAGCTGGTTTAGCTGAGTCACATTTTACATTTCTGCTTCTTGTGAACAGTTAGAAAACTTGGAATGAGTATTCATATTGAAGCTCATTGTGCAATGCAAATTTTCTTCTATATATTAACATTAAAAATGGGCACGCTGCTTTTCTAAAGCAGCATTAGTTATATGAAGTAAAATGAGTCACTGTGCTTAAAACAGAAGTTTTGGCTTCTGAAGACATTCTCCCTCATGAAAAATTGTTAGTATGTGTCCATGAAACTTCCTGGTGTTAAATTGGATTTTGGATGCAGAAATGTTTTCTGCCCAAAATTATAGCATTTCCCATAAAACATTTTTCCTTCCCTTTGGTTTTCAGCCAGAATGCTTTAGCTTTTGAAATTGCTTATGATGAACCTAAAGAGTCTGGGTGGTGTGTTCTTGATTACAAGGTATGTTCCTTTGATAAAGGCCGCTTGGATGAAAGCTTTCTGCAGGATGGCCTGGTTGAGAAGACTTCTAGGGCTGTCAGAAGGAACTTGGAAACTGTAACTCTGTTTCAGCAACTGGGACACTTAATCAAGCAGGCAAATAGGTCTGAAGCGATGGAGAGAAATTTTCAAAGGTTAAGAGGTGAGAGTATAGGATTTGCTGCAACTCAGTAAGCCACTGAGTTGGCTGAAAGCAAGCCTGAGAGCAAAGGTCTGCCCTGCAGAGATGCAACCTGCAAGGCAGAAGTTTATTTGTATTTTTGGTTCTCTGTCTTCTAGACAGACCCACCTAAACATTCTAGCTGACAGAGGTCCTCTTGCACAGCTTTTAGTCTGTTCTAAATATGAATTTTTAAAAACTAATGAGATTGGGAAAGTAATTTTCATCAGAAGCTGGGGATAATGGTTCTGTCTATGGACTTCTGTTTGCTCAGCAAAAGTGTTTTGTTCTTCCCCATTTTCTGTCAGCTCATGACTCAGTAGCTACAGCAGCTGTGTAGTACACTGAGGTAAACTGGAGCAGTACAATCACCATCGGGTAGTACACACGTATTCCTGACTGTCCATCCTCCCTATCCCATATCAGTACAGAGAGTGGTGCAAAAGTCTGAACTGCAAATAGTTGTTGATCTGTAGATATGTGTACAAACTTTTGTAATTTATGAATACAGTATTATTCTCTCTTCTTTAAAAATGTTAATTTCTTATCAGTCCATAATTCATTTTGGCACCAAACAAACCAGATTTATTTTGTTGCCTCTAAGCATGCAGTGAATATACTATTCAAATGTACAGGCCCTGTGAGCTCAGACAATCAAGATTCTTGTTGGTCTTTCTTAGACTCTGTCAGGCACCAAATTCAAGTGTAAATCAACACAAAAATGCCATCAGTGTTGGGAACCAGGATTTTAATCAAGAATGTCCTCTATAAAGAGCAAAGGTGCTTCCTGTTCTTCAACTTTAAAAGTCTCTTGTTTACTTGGTCAGTTTTGTTTGTGAACAAACACAACATTTTAATTCACAGCAGTACAGCTGAGCCTCATCTAAATTGGGCTTACAGACTGGTGGAAGAAATGTTAAAAATACATTGCTCACTAGTTTCAGGAGAAGCTTTATGTTGGAGTGTGTGTTAAGGAAACTCCCTTGTAATTTCTTGAAATTGTCAGTACTAGAAATTTCTCCAGCCCACCTCCACCTAGTCAGTTCTTCAGGGAGTGTGCTTTGCTTTGCTTTAATAAAACCCCAAACACTTTAACCCAGCCTACAGAATAAAAATTGCCCAAAATTGCCACTTTAATACTGCTGGGAAAGAGGAATCTGCAGACTCTTAAGAGTCAGATCTCCTGCCTTCTACTTGAATTGAAAGTGGACTCTCTGCATCATTGTTTTTCCTTTACAGATTACTAATAGCCCTAATAAAATGCTCCCTTTTCCAGTCAAGCCACAGAACCTTTTGTATTCTGCTGCTCTGCTCCCACTCCAGAGATTTGCCTTGATAGAAGGAGAGTGGCCTGTCTTTGCACTGCAAGGCTCCTGGTCTCCCAAAGGAAAGCTCACCTTCCTGAGAGTCAGACTGTTTTTTTCTTTCCACATACTGGCTATGAGAATACCACTACAGTCAAATAAACAGTTCTGATATTTGAGCATTATAACTGTTATTTCATACTTATTCCATCCCTCTTGTCTCTTAGTAATCCAGTAGGGATACAATATTGGCTCGTCACCCTGCAGACACTCCACATCTCATCACAATAGTGATGTAGGCATACACATGCAGCAATACCATTCATGCTGTTGAACATCACACATTAAAACCAGCACACTGCTGTGTCACTTCCTTTTTAGTATTCAGACAATTTAAATGTTTACTTCACTTGCAGTGGCATCATCATAACTCTACATTTAAGTATCCACAGATTCCAAATATTTTATCATCAATGAATAAGTTGGACAAATGAATCCCTGCTGAGGCAGACAGTTCACTGATGGTGTGTAAGTTTGCAGCATCCTGGTTGCTCTTTTATTTTCATTTTTTTATTACATAAATAAAAAAGGTGAGACAGAAAGGGGTTTATTTTCTTGCAAACCAGTCTTTTTCCAAACCTTTGGCTTCAGGCAGAGTTAAAACCCCTGACTTCCTGATAGTGCATTTATTTCCCTGAAGTCAGCTGAAGATATCAGCCCTGTTGTTTTCTTGAGGACCTAGGTTGTATCTGCCTGGTTGTCGTGGTTTAAGCTGTAAATCAGCCACGCAGTTTGTTCATTCACTTCCCCCTCCTAAAAGACCTGTAGTGGTT
>JAOEHX010038299.1:0-13246 GCA_025448015.1 Bolborhynchus lineola | reverse complement strand
AGTGAGGTCTCACGAGAGCAGAGTAGAGGGGCAGGATCACCTCCCTCGACCTGCTGGTCACACTCCTTTAGATGCAGCCCGTGTTATGGTTGGCTTTCTGGGCTGCAAGCGCACACTGCCGGCTCATGTTCAGTTTCTCATCAACTGTTGTGCAAAGGTATTAAAAATAGAGGTTGTACATTTCTCTTCCATGGGTGTTTTTTGTGCAGTGGGTACTGAACACAGATACTGTCAACTGCTAGCCCCCAAGTGACTTCCAATCCCACCTCCAAGATTACTTACAGAATCAGAATGAAGATTAAATCTTAGGTTTTGCCTCACTGGGTAGCACAGCAGCATTTCCTTAGGTGTGTCTAGTGCTGCAACATGATGAACGAGGTAGAGCTCTTCCAGCAGCTCCCACATCTATAGAGTTCATCACAGCCAAGGCCTTAGCTTTGTAACAGACGCTTGAGTTTTGCATTCAATCCATTTTCACCATTACAGTTCTTATCCTTGACCTACCTTTTCCCTGTGTACCTTTATTGCAGAAAATGTCATGTGGTAACTCATATGCTTTTTATTTTTAACACACACATATGCAAATATGTGTGACAGGGCAGAGTGAGAACAATACATCTGGAGAGTAGAAGAGGCAATGCTTTTAAGTTTTCAGTGTCTTTCTCTTTTACACATGAGTCATCATTTTTCAGATTTCTGCAGAAAATTGGGTATGAGTGCCTGGCAGTGGAGATGCTGCAGTGAGAGGAAGGCTCATGAGAGCATAGACTCCGCAAGCATCATGAATAATACTGGCAATATAAACAACGAAAGCAACATTCAAGGCATCTAGGGTTAAATATGTGTTCCACTATTCCCATTCTGTGTGACAGGAAGAACTCATGCGAACTGAACTCCGCGTTTTATCTAAGAAGTACACAGCAGTCTATTTAATATATTTTTAACTGTAATCCAGTTGGAACAGGGACTATCTCTAGCTCTGTATTTGTTCTGTGATTAGTATAATCAGGAGTCCTGGTTTTTAGACTGGCCTTGTATATTTCATAAAAAAAGTACCTGCTAATCCTTTTTACCACTGTTGAGGAGAAAGCCATCAAGTAAGGCTCCAAAACCAGTGAGCTGCTGTCAAAGAATACAGCATGCGCAGGATGCCCAGGTGTCTTCTTTTGTCATCTGTGACCAAAACCCACTGCTTTCTCCCACATCCCCCTTCAGAGCATGACTTTATATACTACTAATATACTCTTTTCTTGGGTTCTTTTCGTGGTTACTAGCTTGAGGCCATATTTTAATCTCTTTCACTGTATCAATCTAACTGTACTTAGGGCTCAGTAGACCTGATGTAGACTAAACACCTGTAAAACTCACATTGACTTCAGTCTTTTGCCAGTTTGAAGAATTCCAGATACGTCTCAAAACTTGCACATCTGTCAGCTGGGGTACTTTGTTGCATCCACATAGTCTTGCAGGAATATGGCAGTATTAATATTAGATGATACATAAAAAATGGTGCACTTCTTTATGTTGCATAGCATTAACATGCACTTAAATATTCCTTAAAAGACCATCAATCATGGTGTAAAAAGCCCCAGAATGTGACAGGTAGGACTGTATTTTTCAAGTGCATCTGTCCTGAATTTCAGGTACACAAAGCAATCTATAATAAGACAATTCTTAGAAATTTATTATAAAGACAGCTTGCCAAATCATTTTCTTCTACAGATAAGGTGTCAGTTAGAGCAAGATAAAATATGTTGGTACTGTGAATACTTATCTTAGAATCTGTGAATTCTTTCTCTAAATTTTTCCCTACATACATTTAGCTAGAGAGAAGTGACTTGACAACAGCTATATTTTAGCTACTGTTTCTTCTATTGTCTTGCCTCTCTAGAATAGGACTACATTTTTCTCACCAATATGTAAATTGTATTTGCCTATGAAAACAATAGGACTAGTCAAGTACTTGGATGCCTTTTAAATATCCAGGTGCCAATGTTTAAGAACAAATAACAGCATGAACAGTTAAGAGCATTTGCTTACCAATGCATTTTAATATCACGTATATCAAATATCATGAATTGCACAACTTCCCTATTCCACATGAGAGAGGCAGTTCAGGTGGGCCAGCATGGTGTCTTCTGCCGCACTACAGTAAGTCCTGGCACAGGGTCATAGGCTCTTTTCCACTTCCTGGGTTCCCAAGATTGAAGAGATGTTACCAGATCCTGGTGAAGGGTTGTGGGCCACCCCTCCCTTTAAGCATTTTTCAGAAACTCTTGGTTATGTGTCATTAGCTTTAGGACTGGATGGAGAATAGCCTGATGATGCTTAGGTTGTGTGACTTGACTGGATGTTCTCTTATCTGCCATTGCCACTGTATGTACACCTGCGGACACTAATGCACTTCTTGATGATCAATGGGTTGTTTGTCCTTCTACTTCCCTGAGCATGCCAGAACCATTCTGGTGTTTACAATAGGCCATATTTGTGTCTACTTCTACTACATACAGAAGAAAACTCAGTTAAAATTCATGGGCTTAGTTTATGTTAGCTGCTACACTAGATTATAATTAAACAGTCTAATGAGATGACAGTGAGATCTACAACCAAATGAAGCATGCTCTGTTCATAAGGTAAGTGCAGATGGCTAAAAAGAAGTTGTGGCTATTTATTTATTTATATTTATTTGTGAAAAAATATTTGTTTTTCTGGCTGGTCACTTCTCTTTCCATCTACAATTATGCATCTGGCATATTTGTAAGCATATATATTGCATGTGCAATTACTTTGGGCACCTGCTAGACAGTCTTACAGTTAGTTAGCAGTAATAAGAGTGGTGGTGGTCATAGTGAATTTCTAGACTTCCAAGCCCCACAAAAAAAATTCAGTTTCAGCAAAATAGATGTAAGAGACTCCTTATAGATTCACATGAAAAAAAGAGCGTTATCTCAGAGGGTGTTCATTTCTTTAATTCGGTATGTAAGTGTTTCAAGGTGTTATCTATTTTCCCACCTTCTCTATCATGAAATCTAATTAGCTTCCATTCTTTAATATTTATACTTTTTCCTATAAATGGAAAGTTCTTATTGAGAACCCATTTTGTTCTTCTGAGTTGTGGTGCTGCACAACAGTCAAGTCCTAAGTTAAAGTTTTCATTGCTAGGTTTGTACAGGTATCTTACTGACAATAAGGTTAAATCAGAGTTTATCTATAGCATTAGCATGAAAAGAACAGATCCAATTCACCTGAGCAGAATGTTTGGAAAAAAAGCCTTCAAGGGTGCCTCAGAAGACAGTCAGGCATCTTTGTTCACACATGAAAGAGTCAAGCAGGCTTGTTGTGTGATGGGAGATGGTTTATCCAAGCATTCATGAAGTTTTATTACCTTCACTTACATGCTTCCATACTTCCAAATCTTTATTCTGTTCGTTATCTCACATTGTGGCTGCTGTAGAAGCTCCAGTTCTCTGAAGCAACTTCCCTGTCAGTGCCTCTTCTACTTGGAGACCTTGAGCCTTTGAAGGTCTTTCTCGTGATTGAAATTTCATATTGACTACAGTTTAACACTGGCCCTTCCAGCTGGAAATACTGCTCTGATGACTGTGCAGTGTTGTCACTCTGGAGCAAGAGAGCTGATGTTAAACATCTCTGGTCTTCTGGAAGGGGTGGATGTTGATAATGTCAGGATATAATGACAAGGAAATAACTTTTATTTTCCTGTCTTGTTTTGGGTGTAGGTTTTTTTTTTCTTTACTAATCTCTATTAAAAAATATTTAGGAGCATGAAGAAGGTAACAGTAAACATGTATCAGCCAGGAATTCTATAAGGTGTTGTAGCAAATTAGTTCGTTACAAACAATTGGATTATTAAAATAAGATACCAGGCTCGGCCTTAGAATATAGAAGTGAGCGTGAATGTATATGCAAGACTGAGGGGCTTGCTTCATTATCTTTTAGGTTTAAGTGTTGTTTATGTGGATTGTAGAAATAGCATAGTGTTATCTTTGCACATACATTGAGTGGTTGTGAAGTCTTTATTATTTCGAATGGGGGGAATTACAATATTATGGGGTCTCTCACATGTATGTGACCTCAAATAATGATTTTCCCCGATTACATTGCTATTGACATATTCTCTTTTAAGCTTGTGTTATTTTTGTATAATGTCAAATATTATAGTTTGTGTCATACAGAATTGCCTACTTATGAAGTAAGCGCATGCTTCATCAGACTGGTACAGTCAATGTTAAAAGTAAAAATATTTTCACCTGTGTGTTTTGTAACATTTGCAAAAAATGCATGATGACACAAATCTTTCAAACTTCCCGTTAAGTAAGTACCACTCTGCTTACTCCAAATGTGCAGATACTTCTAATCTGATGAAACTATGAGAGATATTTATTCTCAGTGAAGAGTGAAGTTAATGCAAGGAGTGTTTGTTGAGACTATTTGATGAAAATGTACTGCTTTCAGAGTTCGTGTTGGCAGCTACTCAGATTCTTTTTTCTTCTTGCATGAAAGTCCTGGCAGTTTAAATATTTTGCATATCAAAAAGTAAATTCTATTATATTAAACAATGTGGACCAAATGTTGCAGTCCATTAGACCAGAGAAATAAAGTGTAAGTAATTTTATTTCCACAGAATTCCTTTGGATTTATGCTAGCATTAATTAGATAGGATTTAGTCACTCAGGATACGGCATGAATTTTGTCATGTATTAGCATTTTTTCCAAGCTGCCAGTTTTAGTCTTCTTTGACTAGTTAAAAAAAAAATTTAAAAAATCAACCCTTAATTTATTAAAATATAACCAAAGATTCTTATCCTAGTATGTCTGGGGATTCTTCTTGTTTGCTTAGAGCAAAGACAATTTCTGCCAATACATCAACAGTGAATGTAAAGTTCTTTTACACTGGGTAGTGCAAAGTGAACAAGAGATAGAAAGTGGCAGCACTCTTTTATAGCCACCATCATTGAACAGCATTTCTGATACCACTGTATTATGCTGTAGAAGTCTAAACAAATGCCTCTTCAGCATAAAAGGTAGCTTGTAGGTTTATGAAAAAGTGTTAGTATAGTTCAGTTGCTTGTTACCATTATAAACATAAATGAGAAAAAAATGTATTTATTTGTACTACAGGAAGAATCCGCTGAATGGATTCCACATATTTGGAGATGTTTCTCTTCATTCCTGGAGTACCTTCGAATAAGTTTATACATCTAAGCATTCAGATGAGGGTTGTAAATCATAAATATTTGAGCTTCCATTGTGTGCTCTCAGGCTCAGTGACATAGTTAAAATTCTATATTCTGTCTCCTTGCTGAAGACTGGAAGTTTGTGTGAGGACTGAAATCACTACTCTTATGTTTACAATAAGTGGACTTCACTGGGGAAGTAGATTAAGTTCTTTTCCTCTATCACGAGATGCTGAATATGCTAGCCAAATATCATCCCAGGTCATAGAGCTGGCAATCCAACATTTTTAAGAGGCAGAGATGATCACGCTTAGCCCTAGAAGTAGTTTGGAATGGTGGCCATTGTGTCCATGTTTTAATGACTACCAGAAACCAGTCAAACCTGCTACAAAATGCACATGCTTATGGGTATTTATTAATTACATACATAAACATACATAATAAAGAAAGTTATTTGAAACCCTTATGAAATCCATTATTGTAAAGACATGACAGGAATATAAACAGAGAGGAAAAATTGAATGAGACTCACAGGCTTGTGAAAGGCATCCTGCCAGACTTTGACTCGTCTTTATATAATGCAGACTAGAATAAGAGATTCCTCTGCAATTCCTTAAGTGTCATCTGTGACACAGAACATTTCAATACATGTTGGAGAAAGGTGTATTGTTCTGAATGTTAAGTCTTTTATGTCTTTTGTAATAATAGAAGTCCTGTTGTTCATTGCAAGTGAATGGTGTCTATATGACAAAAGAAAAAAATATGAATGCATCATAATCCAGAATAACATAAACACGCAAATTAAAAATTCTAATGAAAAAATTGCAATTCAACAATCTGTAATTTCTAAATTAAATATTCCTCCTTAATTTGCAACCATCTACAGTTGTTCTTACAAAGTAAAGCATATCAGTGGTTAAGGAGTAATCCATAAATCATAAACTTTCCTTTTTTTTAAAAAAGAGAAAAACAGGTACAAAGAACAGTAACTGCAAAGAACTCCAAAAAACCCTTTTCCCCATCTTGCAGCTTGAACAATACCAGTGCCTGTTCAATCTCTCCTTTTCTTTTCTACACCTTTTTTTAGTCTTTGTCCTTCAATTCCATTACAATTTATTGTCTCATCTCATATTCAACTCTCCATGTTCAGCTGCTTGTCCTTCATCCCTTTATGTTTTACATTTTGTGTTTTTCTGATCTGTCCTCCTGTTCTGCTGCTTTGTAATGTCTAATGGAACTTACAGTAGAACATCTTTTATCAGTTTTTTAATTTGATTCTTATCTAATTATGGATATTATTTTTAAATTTTAGATTAACACATTTGATTGATTAGATTTTAAGAACTGAAAAAAAAAAAAAAAAAAACCCAACATTTTTCAGCTTGCTATGTGAACAGAACAAAAGAACAGTTTCAAAGGCAAATGTACCACAGGATCTTCTTAAGCACCACTGTAAAAGTCAGTTTCTCAGACAGCCCAACAGATTCCCAAACTCAATCAAAATATGTGTCAGGCTACACAGTTGACTTCTCAGCACTAAAAAGCGCTTACCCTAGTTTTAACACACAGAAAATGGATTATGTCATGGTTCCAATGAAACATGGAGCTGTGTGAGAGCTTGATTGTATGCTGTTATAAATCTGGTAGGGAACTGACTTTGAAAGTCAACGCTGCTGGGCAAAGTAGTAATTTTCAGGCAAAGGCATGGGGGTTGCTAACACAGAGAGCACTTCTTAACTACTTCCACTTCCTTATGCAGAAGACTGTTAGAAATAAAATGTCTCCATTAGATAAAATTACCCCATTTCCTGTGAGAGGCAATGAAAACTACCTCATGTAAATCACGGGTTTATAACAACCCATGATATTGCAGGTGGAAGAAAAGAAACCAATGGTGGTTTATTTTCTTAAAGACTTTTCTCTATAAAAATATTATGTACACCTCAGTAGTGATGAAGCACTGAAAGAATACCTGATCTTTGACAACATTAAATATTAAAGTTGAATTACTTTCAGTTTAAAAATTTTAGCAATGTGAGGACTCATCTTGTATTCCAGGCAACTCCTAGAGCTTTTGCTCCCCTTTTCATCAGAGCATGGAGGACCTGAGAGGACATTTGCCTACACCTCAAAGGCATCAAAGGAACCGAGCAGTAAAGATACTCGTAGGCTTAATAATGCTTCTGTTTATCATTGTGGCTGTAAGTAGCCTTGCATCCAAGGCTAGCAACTGACCAGTCCAATAATGAAAATGTCAGCCAAGAGGATAAAGAGTAGGAGTATGCTTTATCTCACAGACAAATCTTTGTTGAAAAGCTTTGCTGATGCCCTTTCAAAAGCAAGGCATTTCACAGGGAAGACTTAAAAGGCAAATCCAACTACAATACTTACGGGAATCTTAAACCAAACAAACACCATTTCTGGAAGGCCCTCTTTAAGTATTAGAAGGCTTCTATAAGGTACCCCTGGAGCCTTCTCATCTTCAGGGTAACCAACTCCAGCTCTCTCAGCCTGTCTTCATAGGAGACAATCGTGCCAATCTCGGTTGCCTCTGTACACAAGGGGAAAAGCAAAAAAGAGGCACAAAAATCAACTCCTACAGTGAAGAAAATGAAGAACCAATGCACTCACTACAGGGGACAGCATCTGAACAAGAGTTATCATTGCATGAATCACAGGAAGAGGAAGAAGAAGAGGTGACTTCTCAACCCCAGACCTCAACCAAGTATGCAAAAAAGATTTTACCTGTCAACCAGGGGAGCACATCATCACCTGATTGCTCCAATGCTGGGACAATGGGGCCAATGGTCATGACTTAGAAGGTAAGGAAGCCAAGCAGCTGGGATCACTTGCTAGGGAAGGGGGAATTGACAAAGTAATTGCAAAAGAGAAACAGTCCTTCAACCTTCGGAGGCAGCTCTTGGCAGCTGTGAAACAAAGGTTTCAGTACAAGGATGATATTATCAGTTGTTCAGCCAACTGAACCGCACTAGAGAAAGGTATCCAGTCTCTGAGGGAATCAGCCTTTCTAGAGATGGTCTATAGCAGGCCGGATGCTGGGAATGCATTCATAGATCCAGATGAAGTCGAATGTACACGACCCATGTGGCAGAAATTTACATGGAATGCACCATCATCATGTGTCCACTCATTGGCAGTAATAACCTGGAATGATGTAGCACCACCAACAGTGGATGAAATGATTCATCAACTCTGAGAGTTCAAAGACAATCTCACCCCTTCCATCATTTCAGCTGTGGAAAAAGTGTCCCAGGATTTCAAACAATTGAAAGATGACCTATCTGATCTATCCAGCTCCTCACATGTACCCACAGCTATTAACAAAAGGGGTCCTACTGCTCGGGAGAGAAGGTTTAGGAAGTATACACCACAGGCCACCCTATGGTTTTACCTGCTGGAACACGGAGAAGACATGAGAAGTGGGATGGAAAACCTACCTCAGCTCTGGAGGAATGGGTGCGTGAACTGGAGAACAAGGGTCAAGGATGCTCAACCCATGAAAGCTGCAGCTTCAATCTCTGACGAGCATGTTCCCAGATGGAGTAGAAGAGCTGATTTTACTCCAGCTCCTGTGATGAAGACAAATCACTGTCAACAAGATTTAAGTGACCAGTGTTGTGACGACCAATAGAGAGGCCCTGCCTCCAGCCAGGTGGAGGTAGGGGACAATCAGATTTACTGGACTGTGTGGCTCATATGGCCTGGCACATCAGTCCCATGGAAGTGTAAGGCTCTAGTAGATACTGATGCACAGTATACCCTGACGCCATCAAGCTGCTGAGGAGTGGAACCCATTTCTATTTCTGGAGTGACAGAAGGATCTCAAGATTTGACCGTACTGGAGGCTGAAATCAGCCCTACAGGGAGGGAATGGCAAAAGCACCCCATTATGACTGGTCCAGAAGCTCCATGCATCCTCGGCATAGACTACCTCAGGAGAGGGTACTTTAAAGACCCAAAAGGATACCGATGGGCTTTTGGTATTGCTGCTTTGGAGACAGAGGAAATTGAGCAGCTGTCCACTTGCCTGGTCTCTCAGAGGATCCTTCTGTTGTGGAGTTGCTGAAGGTTGAAGAATAACAAGTGCCAATTGCTGCCACAATAGTACACCGGCAGCAATACTGCACCAACAGAGACTCCCTGATTCCCATCCATAAGCCGATTCATAGACTGGAGAGCCAAGGAGTGATCAGTAGGAGCCACTCACCCTTTAACAGACCCATACGGCCAGTGCAAAAATCTAACAGAGAGGAGACTAACAGTTGACTATTGTGGTGTGAATGAAGTCACACCACTGTTGGGTGCAGCCAGGCCAGACATGCTAGAACTTCAGTATGAACTGGAGTCAAAGGCAGACAAGTGGCATGCCACAACTGATATTGCCTGTGCATTTTTCTCAATTCCTTTGGCAGCAGAGTGCAGATCACAGTTCATTTTTATTTGGAGGGGGGGCATCCAGTAAAGTTGGAACCGACTGCCCCAGGGGTGGAAACACAGCCCTACCATCTGCCATAGACCAATCCAGGCTGCACTGGAACAGGGACAGGCTCCAGAACACCTGCAATACGTTGATGACATTATCGTGTGGGGTGATACAGCAGAAGAAGTTTTTGAGAAAGGGAGGAAAAGAATCCAAACCCTGCTGAAAGCCATGAAATGGAGTAAGGTCAAGGGACCTCCACAGGAGATTCAATTTTTGGGAATAAAATGGCAAGATGGGTGTCACCAAAACCCCACAGATGTGATCAACAAGATAACAGCAATGTCTCCACCAATTAAGAAAGAAACACAAGCTTTCTTGGGTGTTGTAGGGTTCTGGAGAATGCACATCCCAAATTACAGTATGATTGTAAGCCCTCTCTATCATGTGACCGCGAGAATGATTTTAAATGGGGTTCTGAGCAACAACAAGCCTTTGAGCAAATTAAACAAGAGACAGTTCATGTAGTAGCCCTTGGACCAGTCTAGACCAGGCCAGATGTAAAAAGTGTACTCTACACTGCAGCTGGGGAGAACGGTCCTACCTGGAGCCTCTGGCAGAAAGCTGCAGGGGAGACTCGAGGTCAACCAATCAGCTTTTGGAGTTAGGGATACAGAGGATGTGAGGCCAGCTATACCCCAACTGAAAAAGTGATACTGGCAGCCTATGAAGGGGTTCAAGCTGCTTCAGAAGTGATTGGCACTGAAGAACAGCTCCTCCTGGAACCCCAGTTGCCCATGCTGGGCTGGATGTTCAAAGGCAGGGTCTCCTCTACACATCATGCAGCCAATGCTACACGGAGTAAGTGGGCTGCACTAATTACAAAACAAAATCAAATAGGAACGATCTCTCTCTCTCTCTCTGTGTGGATGTGTGTATATATATATATATATATATGAGACAACACTGATGGCATATTGAAAATGTGGGATCTGAACATGACGTGAATGGTATGGAATAAGGGGTGGATACTGTCCTGGGTTCAGTAGTAGCAGTCATTTTTCTCCTTCTTAGTAGCTGGTGCAGTGCTGCATTTTTGACTTGCAGTCTGGCAACAGCACTGATAACACCGGTGGTTTTAGTTGCTGCTCAGTGACATTTACTCTGACCAAGGACTTTCTGAGCCTCATGCTTTGCCAGGGAGGAGGGAGAGCTGGGAGGAAGCACTGACAGGACACCTGACCCAAACTGACCAAAGAGGTATTCCATACCACAGCACGTCATGCCCAGAATATAAACTGGGGGCAGTTAAGTGGAAGGCCCAGAACACGACTTGGTTTGGGCTGAGTATCAGTCGGCGGGTGGTGAGTGGTTGTATTCTCTTCCCTTGTTATTTCCCTTATCATTATTATTATTGGTGGTCACAGTACTGGTTTGTGTTATAACTTGGTTACTGAACTCTTCTTATCTCAACCCCTGGGAGTTAAATATTTTCTGTTCTCCTTCCCATGCCTACAGCAGTAGGAGGAGGAAGCGAGGGGAGTGACAGAGTGGCTGTGTGGTTCTGGGTTGCAGGCTGGGCTAAAACCCTGATGGGGGTTGCATTTCCCCTTCTCCAGTGGCGGGAAACTTCACCTGACTGCCATGACTTTTCAAATATGATGGACAGAGGCTCAGCAACTTCACTTGCCAGCTCCATCAGAACCCAAGGATGGAATTTATCAGGTCCCATGCACTAGTGCACATTCATGTCCTTAAGAAGGTCTCAAACCAGATCCTCTCCTACCTCCATTCTCTTCTCACATGACATTTCACTGAGGATTTTAAAATTAATCTGCAGAACTGAGTCACCTACTTGTGTTTCATGAGTTTTGCAGAGAAAAATTGCTCAGTCCAGACAGATTAAACCAAATTGCGATCAGAACACTTTGTTGAGCTTTCAAGAAAGTGGAATTAGGCAGCAGTCAATGAAGTGTTGCATAAAAGTAGTAATACAAGAGGTAAATCCCTAAATCAGACACAGGAATGTTAACAAACAGAAGCAAAGATCTAAACACCCTCTGCTACAGACATTACCCTGTGTAAAAAATGCAGAACAGATGTCGTGAATTCTGCTTTCCAAGAAGAAGAACAGTAATGAGAGGTGTCCCTCAGGGATCAGTGTTGGGTCCAGTCTTGTTCAACATCTTGGTCGGTGACATGGACAGTGGGATTGAGTGCACCCTCAGCAAGTTTGCCGATGACACCAAGGTGGGTGGTTCGGTCGATATGCTAGAGGGAAGGAATGCCATCCAGAGGTACCTTGACACACTTGTGAGGTGGGCTGATGCCAACCTTAGGAAGTTTAACTATGCCAAGTGCAAGGTCCTACACCAGGGTCGAAGCAATCCCAGGCACAGCTACAGGTTGAGCAGAGAAGAGAATCAGAGCAGCCCTGCAGAGAAGGACTTGGGGGTGTTGGTTGATGGAAAAATGAAAATGAGCTGGCAGTGTGCGGTTGTAGCCCATAAAGCTAATCGTATCCTGGGCTGCATCCAAAGGAATGTGACCAGCAGGTCAAGGGAGGTGATCCTGCCCCTCTCCTCTGCTCTTGTGAGACCTCACTTGGAATACTGTGTGCAGTTCTGGTGTCCTCAACACAAAAAAGACATGGAACTGTTGGAACAAGTCCAGAGGAGGGCGATGAAGGTGATCAGGGGACTGGAGCACCTCCCGTATGAAGATAGGATGAGAAAGCCAGGACTGTTCAGCCTGGAGAAGAGAAGGCTGTGTGGAGACTTCATAGCAGCCTTCCAGTATCTCAAGGGGGCCTACAAGGATGGTGGGGAGAGACTCTTCATTGAGGAATGTAGTGAGAGGACAAGGGGTAACAGGTTCAAACTTAAGCAGGAGAAGTTTAGATTGGATATGAGGAAGAAATTATTTAATGTGAGGGTGGTGAGGCACTGGAATGGGTTGCCCAGGGAAGTTGTGAATGCTCCATCCCTGAAGGTGTTCAAGGCCAGGTTGGACATACCCTTGGGTGATATGGTTTAGTGTGAGGTGTCCCTGCCCATGGCAGAGGGGTTGGAACTAGATGATCTTAAGGTCCCTTCCAACCCTAAATATTCTATGATTTATGAAGAAGACCTCCCCATATGCAGTGTAGTCACAAATTCCAGTTGGTGGATAATGATATGATATGGATATGATATGGTGTCATGGGTTCAGCAGTAACAGTCATTTTTCTCCTCGGTAGCTGGTGCAGCACTGTGTTTTTGACTTTCGGTCTGGGAACAGTGCTGATAACACCAATGCTTTGATTACTGCTTAGAACATTTTGGTGTGGCCAAGGACTTTCTGAGTCTTATGCTCTGCCAGAGAAGATGGTAAGCTGGGAGGAAGCAGAGATATGACATCTGATACAAACTGACCAAAGAGGTATTCCATGCCACAGCACCTCACGCCCAGGATGGAAAATGGCGAGGAAATGCTGTATGCTATGTTTCTGCAGAGTTCATGCAGAGGGAACCCAAAGCCCTTTGTTTTCACCTTTGGGACCACCACAGTCAAATGACTGTATGTTGTATAAAACCCTTTATGGCTACAGTCTGAACATACAGATTTATTC
>JAOEHX010038298.1:0-38989 GCA_025448015.1 Bolborhynchus lineola | reverse complement strand
GTGCTCTGTAGCCGGCCTGGGGGTGTCCCGTGCTGCTGCAGACCAGCCCTGCCCTGCGCTGCCCGTCACCGTCAGCGCCCGCGCCTCTTTGCTCGCATCTTCTCGCCTGCTCTCTGCGTGGCCCGTGGGTTCTGCGGCGGGCACTGCCCTGGGAAGAGCGGGGTAGTGGTGTCTCCTGAGAGGATACAGGGTGGTAAAGCTCTGGAGCTGTTCCCGCAGGAAATCCTGTATTAGATCAGGACAGTCTTCTATTTCAGTGTGCCGAGCAAAATCGAGCGCTTGGAATTAAGCTCGCACCACCACCATCAGTATGCTTGTGATCAAACTCATGCTGGTTTTTTTATAGCTTGTGTCCTAAATATGTGTTAGGTCAGTTTTCTTCTCTCTAGTTTTGGGCTGTCTTAATTTAAGTTAAAGCACACTCATTTTTCTCATATACATCACGAGTGTCTCTTTATGGTATTTTTCAGATCTTTGGATGAAACCAGAGCCCTGGACTGTAACTGCTGTAACCTGACACTTTGATTTGAAATGGAGAGCATCACCCAGTTGTTCAGTGATTTGTGTGAAGCACATTTGACAGGTTTGCCATGGAAGGTCCACCTGGGCAGGCAGAAGATCAGCAAGAGAAGGGCTAAGCAAAATATGAAAAGGGTTGCTTATAATGCCCTGTTCATGAACCTTTTTCAAGAGGAGGCTCATAAGCTGCAGTCAAACGTTTCCAGGCTGCCAGTGAAAAACAAAATCTTGATGCTGTCTTTCAACTTAAGAGTTGCTGGCCTCGGTGCTCAGGCAGATAGACTGGAGAATCTCGTGGAGGAACTGGAAACAGCTGAATGCTTACCATTTACTGAAGTTAATGCTGTCTTGGATCTCCTGGTACAGCTTGCTGGAACAGGGCCTCCCCAGCTTGTGCCACAAAAAAAGGACTATTTTCTGAACAACAAGTACGTTGGTAGAAATGTCAAGTATCAGGGTTATGATTATTACGATGTAAGTGTATTTGAAGCTGATATACAATCTCTAATAACAAACGAAGAATGTCAGTTCAATGACACAATTCAGAAGACGCTTCAGATCATGGAAGCTGCTCCTGGCACTGGGCTCCCGGCCATAGGGCTGTTCTCAAGGGCCTGTCCGGCTGGGGACAGGTTTGAGAAAGAAACACGGGTCTCACTCTTCGGTGCTCTTGTGCATAGCCGTACCTATGACATGGACATCAAGCTGGATTTACCACCAGTGCCTGACAATGCAGATTTGTCTGGACTTGCAATTAAAGTATGGTATCATTTATTTTGGACTTGAATGTATGCATGCTTCCAATATGCCACTTTGAAACTATAGTTAAAACTATAGGTAGTCATTTGATTTGTAATAGAGGCATACAGTGTTGGAATTCAAGATGAAGCAGGGATCCTTTGCTGTACTCCTAATCCTCATTTTGTTCCTTCTGCTTAACATATGGATAGCTTTTGCAGTTCCCTTTACTCAGGATCTTATTTGAAACTTGAAGGCAGGGAGATTAAAAAGGAAAACTCCTGTGGCATTCAGTGTGCACATATGGGTGCAAGTCGTAACTTAGGGGAGGCAGAAGCTTTCTGAGTAAGTGCTGCACTCTTTCTATCAGACTGGAAAAATTGTGATTTTATGAAGAACATGCTGCTTTTTATGTGGGTGCGATTATCTTTTACTGAAGTTGAATACTGTTGTGCACATACAACTCCTGTTGAGTGGGAGCTGAGGATATGGCAAATACACTGTAAACCTGCAGGTTTTCCACATATGAATAAGCATAAGGGAACAAACTATGTTAGTCAGAGTTAACAAAGCATTTACAAATTTGAATAACTAGGGCCTGGATCACTTCCTCAAATGAAATACCTAGCAGTATGATTTTGTTGGTGTAACATATTGAATACACGGACATGATTCTCAACTTGTAGAACTATATGCTTACCAAAGGAGTAAGTTCAGAGTTTAATACCCACAAATTTAGTGTATTATTTTGGTGGTGATTGTTGTTTTATGTGTGGGCATTAGTACCAGTAGAGGCTTACCAAATGCAAAGAGTGCTTTCAGGGAAAAAATCAAAATAGATGTAAAGGAGGGCGCACAACACAGGCTTTGATATGTAGAGTCCTTTGATCATGAAAGATAGCAGGAAATCTTCTTTATTAGCATATATTTCTTCAGTAAAATGTTTCAATGTATAACATTTGAATTCTTTCTGACAGGTTCCCCAAAGTATAGACCAGTCAGAAGATGAGGGATTCCAGTCAGCATCCAATCTGACTCCAGATTCTCAGTCGGAGCCGAGCATGACTCCAGACATAGACTTGTGGGATGCAGTGCTTACATATGGACCCAACAAACGAAGATGTTGGGAAAGAATTGGATAGTATGTGTCTTCTTTTACTGGCAAACTTGTTATGTGTCACATGCATGTGCAGGGAGGTGCATTTCACCTTAGTTCCAAATGACCTCAGTATAAAAGATGAAATATTAATGTTTAATTCTCAATATTCAATATACTACATTAATGATTGAGAAAGGAATAACAGTCATGCAGTTTCAACAAACTAGTTCTTGGATTGCAGCTGTTTCATAGGAAGATAGAAAATCATCTTTGTCAAAGCCACTGAAGGGATTATGGGAATGCTTGCTGTTTGTGTGAAATGCAACATTTTTCTAAGTAATCTGACTTCTTTTGCACTATACAATTTATCTCAGTCTAAAATGATCCATATTTTCAGTTTCAAAAGAGAAAGTGGTAATTGTAGAGCACTAGGATAATCAAACCCCTGTCTCCCAGTACTGTACAGTATTATATTAATTTTCCCTGTCTGTAACCAAAACAAATTATTACTATGGGTTTCTTGATGGTGTAGTTAGAGTTGTAGATCTTTTGGCTGTTGAGTAGAAGATGAATCCCCTGAGAGGACACTGTATAGCCCTGTTAAAGCTTCCTGGCTTCCCTAAAATGGAAGAAAAAGGAAGGTATGGCAGGGATCCTCTTTGCATTCCTGATAGATAAGATTGTGCCTGATTCTTGGAGAAACTTTGCTCTGTATGTTTTTTGTAATTTTAAGTAGTAACCTAATGATATGTCTGTGGCATTGTTATATACTGGTTTTTCAGCTCTGAGCCTGAGAAGCTCACAAGTTTCCTAATGTGATTTTTCAAAGCCCCTCTAGCATGCTGACGTTTGCTTCTAATTATGACAGGGTTTTTGCTACCATTTAGACTGCAAGGATCTTTGAGTCAAATATAGACCCTGTGCCTGATGGCTTTCCTGTAATGCATGCTACTAGAATTCAGAATTTGAGTAATTGGAAGGAGACATTGTTTTGGAGGGGACAGTAAGCATCACTGGGAAGAGATCAAATATGTTAATACAAGTCATTATAGCATTTGGAGTACATTGTTCTTGAACATATTTGAATATTAGTATTACATGGACCCTGGAAATCTGGTATATATTGACTTCATTTTCTTAATTTGAAAAGTGCATCAGCGAAGGCCACAGAAGAGGCTGGTAGTTCTCTGTAGTGATTTCTGTCTCTGATCTGATGTTCGAATCATTTACCTGTTTCTTCGTTGTACTGAGTCTGGGCTGCAGTTTCATTAATGGAATGAATGCACATTCCCTTGGAAATGTCTACTTCTCTATGGTCGCTACTGGCTATGTAAAATTCTAGAATGCTGTTTATGATTTAGGAGTTGTATTTCCTTCTATTCATATAATCACATTGTAACATTGTGTTTGCTCTGACACAGCCCACCTGGTAAGAAAGAGGAACCCTATCTTACTGAAGCTGGGAGAGAAGCTTTTGACAAATTTTACAAACTTCGAGAAGGGGAATTACAACTGTTTAGCAATACTGTGCTTCAGCTTCCACAGCTTGTACTAATGAAAGAACCTGAACTGGTTAAGGATGTCTTGAATGTCCTCATTGGTGTGGTATCTACTACATTTTCACTCAATCAGGTATGGAAGATTTTTAACTGGCTTCTTAGTCGAGTCTTTTTTCCTTTTTAGAGTTCTCCTTTTCAACATGTTTATTTCTTTTGAGATCTTGCAGTTGTGGATACTATTAAAAAGTTGAATGTGACCTAATAACAATAAGGCAATATTTATATATTGTAATAGTGGTGTTATTGCAGTGGGCTAAGAGTATTTGTAAACCTGTAAGTGAAAACTGGTTTATTAATACTTGAAAATAGATGTGTAAATAGTTTTGTAGATTGGATTTTCTTGAAGGAATTAGATAATGAGTCTTATTCTGTACATTTGCAAATATCATTCATACTCCTGAAATTTTGCTACAGTTTAATGTTTATCACACTGTCCTAGCTGTATAGTCTCAGTTACCAGAGTATCTGAACTGAAAATGTGTTATTTCTGTGTAAATGTTTGCTATTTTAAGTCAGAATAAAGCTATGAAATATTGGAGTCTGCTTTTTTTCCCCTCTCTGTATCTTTTCAGGCTGCTCAGACATTTGTGATAAAGGAGGGGGTATATGTATCCGGAACTTCACCAGAGACGATGCACAACCTGCTCTCAGAAGTTGCAGAGTATGGAACCTATTACACACGTCTAAGTCGGTTTTCCCTTCAACCGGTTTTAGATTCTTCATACAGCAAAGGACTTGTGTTTCAGGTAAAACAATTATATTAAATCATCTAGATGTAATGGGCCAGTTATCTTAGGTGGAGAAGGTAACTTCTGTTTTGTGTAAAGCTGGAATTTCTGCATTCTGAAAAACTGCAAGGCACATCAAATGTAATGCTCATCCCAGGTCGGCAATGAACAGTGCTACTGTGTTTAAATCACAGTTCTGTGTGCTTAGGGCTTGCTTGCACTGAAACACATGGTAAAAGGTCTTCATTACCTCAAGTATGATTTGTTTAGTCATGTTGTTCTTTTGAGAAATACAATTTTTAGATGTTAAAACCATCACATATTTATACATTAAGTTGCATAAAATTAAAATACAATAACCTTAACACAGTATGTATACATATATATTTAAAAAATAAAAACTAAAATAGAGAAATGTTATATTCAGTAGCTTTAATTACTTTTTCTCAGTTCAGAATTAAGTGCAAATTTTCCCTGTCAGGCATCTGTTTATTATGCTGAACTGTATGTACATTGTGAAATATCTTTCTAATGCCTAGAATTAAGTTAGGATTGATTATGAAGACAATGGAAATGTATTCCTATGAAAATGCATTCCAGTGAAAATGTATTGAAGACAATGAAAATGTATTCCTTCTGAATGTTTGATTTACGGCACTGTTAATAAACATAGAATGGGAAAATCTCTCTCCTTGTTTTGCTAGAAAAAGTTGTAGATAAGTTTTTTCCATATCCACTTTAGGCATGAAAGTAAGGAAACTGGTTTCCCACGTGCATCTTATAGCTGTTCGAGATCAGGGGGCTCCTCAAAGGGCAATTCAGAGAAGCTGAATCAAGATGCTTTGGTATACACTGTGTGGGTACAGACTCTGTGCATTGGATATATAGAGTGTAGAGGAGTCATCTGCCTAATTTGAGTATCTGCCATTGCATGTACTCTTACTTCCCTCTTACTTCAGTATACAGGCCCCTGTTACCTAATATGCAGATAATTTTAGTAAAACATTTGCTTTCATGCTGATGCAATTAATGTGAGACACAGACAGACTATTAACAGCTTTGAATATTTTCTCTTGGTACTAGGCATTCACAAGTGGGCTGAGAAAGTATCTTCAGTATTACCGAGCCTGTGTTTTGTCAACTCCTCCTACTTTAAGTCTTCTAACAATCAGCTTTCTCTTCAGAAAATTAGGTCGTCAGTTGAGGTAAGAGAGTAATATTAAATATTTAAGCTTTTCATAGCAGAAAAGTTGCAATCTATTTCTTCTTATTCACTAAACCAGACAATGCTACATGGGCATTCTTACATAGTTTTTCAGTATTTTCCATCTATTTTAACAAATTTCTTTCTATCCAGAAAATTCTAGGGAAAACATGTAAAGTGTTTGTATTCAATTTCTTTGTTACCATTCAGTTGATACAGTAGGGTTGTTGTATGGTACTCAGCTTTAGTAAAGTTCCTCAAAGTAGTCTCAGAGACTTCTGGTTGAAATTGTTACATGTGTTTTAACATTGTTTTTTAGGTATTTAGCTGAACTTTGTGGCATAGGAGCAACAGCCCTGGGGATCAGTGGTGGAGCTGGTGCTTCTTTTCCTACGGTGATAATTCATTTGATGTATTTATGTTTGGTTTTGGTTACATTGTTAATATTCTTCAAAATTAGGCAGGATTTTACATGCAATATTTAGTGGTCTCTTTGCTATGAAAGACATGGCCTTGGACCTCCAGTTAGAGTGCCATGATGCTTTCTCCAGGTATTTTAAAATTGGTAATTTTGTTTACTTCCTAAAGTAAATGAAGGATGCAAAATAATCCTCAGAGTGCATTTAATTTAATTTAATTCTAAAGGAGGTGTTTGTAGCGAGTCCAATGGATCCAAGTCTAAAGATACCCTCCATTGACTACAAAGTGAATTTGAGATAACTAGCTCAGGTAAAGTGATCTTAGCTTCAGAGAACTAGAGGACATGAGGTGAATCCTGCGTTCTGTGTCTAGTGAAACATGTAAAGCTATGCATTTATGAATCTTTCATTATTATAGTGAAGTTTATGGCTTAATATTAGAATATTTTTCCATTTTCTTAGGGTGTTAAATTGCTTTCATATCTGTACAAAGAGGCTCTCAACAACTGTAGCAATGAGCACTATCCAGTTCTTCTGTCTCTCTTGAAGACAAGCTGCGAACCATACACAAGGTGCGTCCATACTGTTCTCTGCATAATTGTGTTTAAGAGCAGTTCTGAATTACTAATCTGGTGAGTAATTTAACAATGGCATTTCACATTCTCAGAGAAAATATAAGAGGTGTCTGCAAATACATACTAAATTAATTTTGCTTAGTCCTTCTTCCCCTCTCTTTTGCAGCTCAGTAGCAACATAAGGGGTTTATGTGTGACTAGATTAGTAAATAAATACATGTAAGTAAGACTTCTTTCTTACTGCTGGTCCTGGAAATTCATACTGGAATATAAGAGTTGGATAAACTTCTTTTTTTACTTTTTTCCTCCTCATACTTGTAGTAAAATCCTGAAACTGGCAACTCACGAGTTCCTTTTGTTCTTGCACAACTGGAAAAGTTTGTGTTCGTTTCCACTGTCATAATTCTTGTGGCCTTTCAGTAAGCAAAAGTATGAATAAAAGAAATAGATCTGTTGTTCATTAAGTAGATGCAACTAACAATTGTAAGTGGAGTTCCTTGGATTGCATCAATTTTGTTTACAGTGATACTTAATAGACATAGGGATACTAGAAAGAGAAAACCAAAAATTTGTCAAAATGCTCTAAATTTAAGATCCTTCCAAGGCCCCCTTTTTGTTTTCCTTCCTTCTACGTAAAATATTCTCCAGAGAAATTTAATTTCACATTTACTAGAAGACTCACTGAAATATCTTCACAGCTCTGCCCTGCAATTTATAGAAGGTAGCCAGATTTCTGAAATAGCAAGGGCAGGAACCTATAAACATAAGAAAGTATGCTCACTAGTGTGTGCTACTTACAGTATTGACCTCTGAATTTGTTGCAGATCTCTACTGAATCATCAGTCATGTTCAGTCAGGGCTGCTGCAGAAGGAGGTCTCATCTGCAGAAATAGTTATCCCACTCATTTATTAACCTGAAAGAAATTAAGTAATAGATTTTGCTCAAATAAATCATAGAAACATCAGATTTAACACTTTATTAACTTTTTGTTTACAACCTTAAAATTGAACAGTGGTTCCTCTGCTAAGTGCTTCCTGCCTGTTACACTGACCCAACATCTAGAAACACTGTTAGTACTCCAGCTAGTAAGAAAAGAAAAAATAATCTGTAAGGTGCTCTGAGCTTTTTTTACCTATAGCTTCAGATAATTGTATTTTTTATTTCTTCAGAAGTTTGGTTTCACACAGAGGAAATACAAAAAAGCATGAATAAGTATTCCAAAGCAGTAGATCTCATTACTGCATGTATATTAAAAATGGCTCTAAATCAAGGGAAAAAGTGTTTAATATTGCATCTTTGTTTTATAGCCTTTCAGTTTCTCCCTGCTCAAGTTACCTCTCTTTAAAATAAATTCTTCTGCTTATTTCTCCCTATGCTTTTGATATGCTGCAAAGATTTATTGAAGTTTTTGATATATACTTAGTAAATTAATATACAGAAATGAAAAGATGGTTTTAATTAAGGCAGTGTTCTTGCATCTTAACTAATCACTGAAATGTTCTATATAAAGATGGTTTATGAAAAATGCAGTGACGTAATCCTACATGTATCTTTAAATATCACTGACAGCAGTTTATTGCTGGGTTTTATCCTGCCTGTTGCTTGTTTGTTTTGATGTTTTAGAAAATATTCTTACTGTTTGGTTATAATAAAGTTGAGAAGGTGAGAGAATTGATTCTTAATATTGTACAATTATATTTTTTTAGATTTATCTATGATTGGGTATACAGTGGTGTGTTCAGAGATGTTTATGGAGAATTTATGATCCAGGTGAATGAGGATTATCTTTGTTTCAGAGGTACAGTATGTATATGGAGCATTTCTAATTTATATAATTTGTGTAGTTAATGAAATAATTAAAAATACATACTTTCATCTTTTTGTTTGATATTTAGATAAACATTACTGGACTCATGGTTATGTTTTGATTTCAAAAGAAGTAGAAGACTGTGTCCCTGTATTTCTTAAACATATCGCTAATGATGTATACATATGTGGGAAAACAATAAATTTGCTGAAGTTGTGCTGTCCTAGGGTAAGTTTTGGTTTGGTTCCTTCCTATTCCACTGAGAAAATCATGTCTTTAGAGCAAGATTCTACGATTTTAGTAAGTGTTTCTTCATTGAAAGCTGGTTTTGCTTAAGTAGGACATTGATTCATGAAGGACAATTATGTGCTCACAGATGCTTGTGGGCTGATTATCCACTCTTACTTGCTAACACCTCATTGCAGATACATACATTTTTAATGGCATCCAATTAATTGTATCCAAAGCACATGCTATACTTCTTACTTTCCTTTGTATTCAAAGAAGAAATGTTTCAGGCTTCCAAGCAAGTGCCTTCCATTTTTCACCCAACTCATAGTCCTGTTTTTTTAATGTTTAAAGATGCCTCACTTACCAGGTCTTGACTCAGTTCTCCTTAGAGTTTCAGCTCTATCACTACATCTCCAAAAATTGCTTAAATAGTTTATTCATATTTTGCAGAACAAGTCTTGTTCTTGATGAGGAAAACGTGTTGAACTACTTTGTGTTTTCCCTCTTCTCTATACATGTCTAACAAAGAAACAACCACAGAGGTGACTAAAGGCACTCTTTCCATTCTCTTCAAGATCAGAGTTGCCTAGTCTAGACAGAGCTGAGCAGCTCATTATCAGATATCTTGATATCAGCTATTAGTCACAAGCCTGATACCTCAGGATGACCCTCTACTAGTTCTCCTGAGTGTGTTTTGATAAGCATTCTCTAACCACAACTCAGATGTGCCAGTAGTACTGGGCTTTCTATAAAACAGCGTCAGCCATCATTTCCTTTATAAATTACATTGTCATCAGTCACTGTCACAGTATCAGGATAGAACATTCCCCCAGGATGTGTAGCACCCCTGTTCAATCATCTTCCATCTGTCAGAGAGTGCCAGACACATTTCATCCCTTTCCATGATAATGCCCTGAACAGCTGGCTGTTCCCTTTTGATTTGGCTAACACAGTCCCAGGAGCACAGCTCTGGGCTTTAACCAGACAGGGGACTGCAGTATAAGCATACTTGTGTGCTGTTATTTTTTAAAGCTTACTTACCTGTTTTTTGCACTGAGTAGAACAGCTTGAGAAATCTAGGAAAGCTGAGGTGGAGCAGAAAGACCTAAGATACTCAGAGAACAGGTACTCTGTGATGTGCACTGGCCATATTTTTGAGAGTTATGTCTTGTGTAGAGCTCTTTCCTGTCAGTGTGTGTTAGTTGTGTTCCAGACAGTTCCTATTAAGTGGGGATCTGTGGGGGATGTCAGTAAACAAGCACTGACTTGATGGAAGGGATGCTTTCAGGCGCTGCGTTACACTGCCTTAGTTAATATGGATGTTCAGAAAAACAAAGCTTTAAGCATTTGGAACACAACTAGCATAAATGTATGTACCAGATTTTAGATTCCTATCCAGTTCACTGGGAAAAAAAGGGGACTCTGAGACATCTTCCTGTCATCCAAGTTCTGTAATATTATACCTCTGTTTCCTAGTTTGAGTGATACAAATGCTAAAACCAGTGATATTAATAAAGATTATAGACCCTGTGTGGAGGCTTGTTTCAGTGCTTTGAAGCATTGCTAAGTTAAAAAATACATCGAGTTCATAATGTAACATTTTGCTCATAGAAATGTATATAAAAGGACATTTCTCATTTTTCAGCACTATATATGCTGGTCAGATATTCCTGTTCCGAGGATTTCAGTTATTTTTTCACTTGAGGAGCTGAAAGAAATAGAGAGAGATTGTGCAGTGTATGTGGGTCGAATGGAAAGAATTGCCCGATACAGCTCCATAAGCAAGGAGGAAAAGGTAAATGAATAACAGAATGAAGGGATTTTATTATTATTTATTATTAACTTACTGTTGGGATTTATTCTTTTTTAAATACTAATTTTCCTTTTTTTTTTATAACTCTGGAATAATTTGTATTTATGGTCAGAATCTTTTCATTGCTCAGTTGCTGTTTGATTTATTATCGCAGCACATAAATGTACTTAATATAGCTTGTAAAAGTACAGGTGGTGTGTTGACATTTTCATGTATCAATCAAATGAGTTTTGGACTTCCATTTTATTCCTTGCAGTAGCAGATTTGCCCTTCTACTGAAAAGTAGTGAAAAGATGATTACATTTTAATGTAACAAATGTGACTATCTAGTTAGTAAGATAAGACTCTTTGTAATTTGCATAGCTACTTGTTTTTTCAGAACTCTTCTAGTTACAAAGAGACTTCTAAATTTCAGATGCCACCAATATGATGTATATATGATAGATTTAGCTTGTGCAAAGGCCTGGAGTATTAACCTTTAAAATTAGCTCACAGACTTTCTGTGCAATTAATTGCTCTATTAATATTTCTATACTGTAGCCATAAATTAATAACCTTAATAAAGTGTATACCTGTCTTTGCAACAGTGTATTTTCACGTCTAAAATGACAGAAAAAATTCCTATGTGTATTTTTGTTTGGGTTCTTTTTAGGATTTACGCATGGAAATAGCCAAACAAGAATTAATTGTTCATGCTAGAGAAACTGCTAGCAAAGTGCTAAAAGCCATTAATGGTAAGTTGCATTAATGGTAAGTTGCAGTACTGTTTCATGTGTTTGCCAGCAGGTTTGTTAATATAAACCAACAATACACATTTTAACACAGATCGACAGATATCAGAACGAATGGCTTTGGATGCAAAGAAACGGGAACAGTTTCAGAAGCTGAAAGAGCAATTTGCAAAGGACCAGGAGGTATTTCTGTGTGTTTCTAAAGACCAATTTTGTTTCTTAGGCAAATAATTGAAAGGTTATCTTGATCTATTGTGCTGAATTTGAATGAATTGAATGAGTGGGGTACAAATATGAACTTCCTGCAGGTGTGTGCATTACAGCTGGTATTGAGAGTGGCTTTTAAAAGTGTTAAATATTTATGCAGCGTCGTCTTGCAATAAAGCAAGAAGAGATTGATGATGATTTCAGCTATGCCCGGGAGCTCAGAGAGAGAGAAAAAAGACTGAAAGCTTTAGAAGAAGAACTGGAAAAAAAGGCAAGGTAAATGGTTCTGAGTAGTCTCCCAAAGCTTAGATACTCCAAAACCATCATAACCATACAAACCTCAGGAAAAATTACTGTGTGTTAAAATCTATGGTACTAGCAGTTCCCAGATATTGCTGTACAAGGGTAATATTTCCAGTTAAAAGGTGGATGTAAGGACTTTTTGGTAATCTGTGAGCAATTTTGTCATTTGGGAATGGCTAGTGGCCTAAAAATCTGGGAGCCACTGGTTTGTGCCAGCCCTCTCCAGCCTGGGTTTTGTTACCATCAGAATTTCAGGAGAAAATTTTACTACATCTTACAATTAAAAGCTGAGCCCACAGCAAAAATGGTCACATGTATGTCAAAGTAGAAGTAAAATGCAGAGGAGTTAGATCAATAATTATTTGAATTGCTGTTGTTCTGCATATAGTTATGTTTCACTGTCTTTTGTTATATCTAAAAATACTTAAGATAAATGAGTGACCTACTAAGAATATTTATAGAAATACATCTTGACTAAGAATACTTCGTCACAATGACTAAGAATAATTCCTTTGTTTTCTCCACTGTTTATTCTCTGGGATTGAAGCCTCTGGCTTCTACTTTTAAGCAATTATTTCTCAGTTCTAAGGTGGTGAAAGGTCTTACTTTTTAGAAATGAAGAGGAAAATGAGCGTGAAAATCTGTAACTTAGCTTTATTTTTATCTTCATTTAGGCAGGAATTAATTGACCATTATAGCAAACTTTCTGATGACGCAGCCCGTAGGGAACAGAGAGCCCTATGGAAAATCCAGCGACACAAGTTGGAAACAGCCCGTCTTAAGTTTCTGTTAGAAGATCAAAAACGCATCGAGGTATCTTCTGAAAAGATTTAAGAAGTGTACTTTAGAGAATTTGGCATTTGGTACTGAAAGACTTGGTTTTGTCTTTTTTACATACAGGAAATGCTTGAAAAACTTCCAGATGGAAACTACAGGAGAAAATTAGATATTATTCCTTATAAACAGCGCCAGTTGGCTTTAGATAAAACCCCTGTTGTGAAAGATCCACATTCACAGGTGAGTTTATTTTCTTACATCAACTCCAGGTTACTGTTCCAGGTGTCCCTCAAGGGAGTTCATTTTGTGGTTCATTTCAGTTCAGTAAACACAAGGTTCACTGTAGCAGCAGGGTGACTATTTACCACACTGTTTGTAGTACATCTGAAAAAATGTCGATAAAGTGTGTCTCAAAAGTAGCTTGATTATGTGACTAGCCATATGTTGTAATAAGTATTTCTTTTTTAGATGTCTTCCCTGAAACCACATGTCAATGAGACAATTGGCCAAAAAGAATCTGAGCCTGGACTGGAATACGCTACTTCTGCTGACAAGGCACTGCCAGAGCCAGCAAATAATAACCCTGATCAGCATTTTCAGCCTAAAGCAGCTGGATCTGAAAGCAGTCCCCAGAGTTCAGAGAAAACATGCAGTCCTCTCTACAGTGCTGATTCCCTGCCTGAATCCAGTGTGAATATAGAAGATTTCTTACCAAAGCCAGAAGATGAACAGCCTGTTGCTGTTAGCGTACAAGGGTCTTTGCTGGATGAAGCATTCCGAAATATTAACTCAGATCTTTCTGAGACTCCTCAAGTAAGTGAAAATCAGCCTGTCTTGAGAGGAGCACTGGAAGGAGAAGACAGTGCACCATTGCATCAGCAAAACGAGTATGATTTTAATACAGTTCTCAGACCAGCTGCAGCTTGGCAGGGACATGTTAGACTTGGAGAAAATGAATTTGATGTAGAGTACAGAAGGCCTCGGTGGAATATTCATGGACATGCATCTGATTCCCACATTAGAGTGGGAGAGTATGTACCTCATGTGGAGACTTACCAGCCACATGCAAGTCCTTATGGGCATTCTTCTGACTCCCATATAAAAATCAGCAGCTGTACTTCTGAAGTTGAATCTAGCCGACCCCGATGGAATATTCATGGACATGTTTCTGAAGCTCATATCAAAATTGGGGAATATGCTTCAGAGGTAGAGCCATCAAGGCCCAGGTGGAATATTCATGGACATGCTTCAGAAGCCAATATTAAGATTGGAGAGTACGTGTCAAACGTAGCTCCTACAAGGCCTCGATGGAACATCCATGGTCATGCATCTGATGCCAATATCAAGACTGGTGAAAATGTGTCAGAGGTGGTCTCAGCTAGGCCTCGGTGGAGCATCCATGGGCATGCTTCACAGTCACACATCAAAATTGGAGAACTGGTTTCAGATTCAGAGCCTCTGAAATCTCGTTGGAGCCCGTTTGGTCATGCATCCCAGTCAAGTATCCAAATAGGGAAGTGGGCCCCATCTACAGAAGATGATCCAATACCTCATCGTAAAATCATTTCAAGTCCTTCCACTGACTCCACAGTTCAGACACTTCTGTACAGTGAAGAATCATCTCCTGCTGAAGGGAGCAGAAAGGAAGCAAAAGCATCACAAATGAAGAAAAAGACTTTACCACAGTTGCAGTCATCTGACAGTGTTCCAGTCCTTCCTGATGCTATTATTAAAGATGGCAAAAAAGAAAATACGACAGAAGAGAAAGAAGAAGGTAAAATAAAACTAAGTTTATTCAGTCAGCATTTGTTTAAGGGCTCATGAAAGTTACTGGAGATGTCTATGTTCAGAATGGGTATTTATTACTTCATTCCTTGCATAACTTTTTGGACATCTCAGATTCCTCTGTTAGAATTCAGAGGAAAGAATTTGAGCTAGGTCCTTCTTCTATGTAGAAGAAACAGCATTAAAAAATTCTATTCTGAAACTGAAACAGGATCTCTTGTGATCTTGAGTAGAAAATAGGCATAAAACTGCCTGTTTGGGACTGTTATTGGGGTGGTTGTACCTGTGATAGTCTATAGAGAAATCTTGAAGAGCTTCAGTAGCAGATCTGAAGTGTGAACTAAGTATTTAGTGTTGTCTTTAATTTACTTCTAATTACAGTAATTGCAGATGTGGTCAACAAGGATCCTTCTCCAGATTCCTCACAGATTGTACAGGTAAGAAACAAAAGTAGTTGTTGAGAAGATTTCCTTTTCCTTTGAAGATTAAACACGCTAGTAGTTAAGACAGTAAGTTTCCGTCCTAATGTAGTAATCACTGTAATACCATACTGGTTTTACATGTCTGAAAAGTACAGGTGAGTAAGCTCTCTTCTTTTCCATTGGAACAACTAGTAAAGTACCTGTAAGAACACATTAAGTGTGAGGAGACAGATACAGCATCTCTCATGAAATTTGTCCATTTTTTTTTTTTGTTTTAGGCACAAGAACCTGAAGAAGCAAGTCCACAAGATACTGTGCCTCAAGAAACTTTGTCTTCTGAAGCTAATACTCCAAGGACTAAAGAGGAGGAAGGGGAAGAGGAAGATACATGGAAGAAAGAACAAGCTTATTTGAAAGCCTTATCGAATCAGTATTGTATTGAAAAATATCAAGATAGTTATGATTTGATGTGTGAGTAGAACTGTTGGAACAGTAGATCAACAGCAAATGTGGGAAACTTGAGCAAGAAAGCTGAGTGCCAAAAAGATTACCTAAATGGCCAGCAAATTGCCAGTCTTATGAACTGCAGTAGCCAAACACTTTGCTTCTGGGCACAGAGATGAGAAATTCATCTTGACACATTATGATTTTCTAACTAGAGGGATTTGTAGAGGTTAATAGATTATTGAACTGCTTTATTAGAGTAGCTTACAATGCTTATATGTTTTTAAATTTAGCAGAACTACCAGTTTCTCATCTCTTGCATCATGTGATACCAAGATCCTACACTTTTCCTGTGGATCCTATGGTACAGTCAGCGACAGATGAAACGGCTGTGCAGCTGAGTGAGCTCTTATCCCTGCCAGTGCTGATGAAACGGTCTATTACTGCTCCACTTGTATCTCAGTGAGTGGTTTTTAGAAATAGTGAATCACTAATTTAGCCATTAGTGTTATATTCTTTATTAGTTCTTTTGTGAGACAAGAGTTGTGCATAGATCCATTCCCTTAATTTTTCTCTTTGCTCCCAGAAGTGGTTCAGTGCACGGTACATAACTAACTAAAACATTCAGATTTACATTTGATATAAATAGCAACATAAACTTACTTATATTTTTATTAGTAAATTAAAGCTTTGAAGGTCTGTTTGAATTACCAGGACTTAGAGGGAACTGTTTGCTCTCAAACTTGTGGATTATGCAGCAGTGGTTTTGACACCATTGGTTTCCTTGTTCTTTTAAAAAGAAGGTGTATTATTTATAATGTTTGTTCTCATTTTTATTTGGCAGATGAATGATAAGAGGGGAAAGAAAAATCTTTTGATGATGTGAAAGTTCATGCATATTGATCAGGATATATTTTTTGTTTCTATTGAACTCCAGCTTCAAGGCTGTGTGTTTGAAGTTTAATAGAAACTGTTCTTGTTACTTTTGGATTACATAGGGAAAACGCATATGTTGGACCATTTTCTTAATAAATCTAATGGTATTAGTTTGGTGCAATGTAGAAAGATGTAATTATCTAACTTAGTTTTAAACATCCATCTTGCTATCAATCAGAACAATCTCTATACAGATTCATGTGTTCAGCAAAGCAAAGTGAGCAGGCCTGAGTTGTGTGCTGGCACATTTAGCCTATCCCTGGTATGCAAATTAAATTATTTAAAGCTGGCTTGAATACCTACACTGTACTGAAAATTGTGGTATAGACCTATATTGCTTATAGACCTGCCCTCAGTATCTAGTGTCAGAGCTTTACCAATTAGGATATTCTTCTCAGGGATTTAGTAGTCTTTTTTAATTTGTTTGTGTAGGTGACAGAGATAGAAGCCTATTGACAAAATGTTGCTCCAGGCCTAGCAGCATGTTCTAAAGACCATTATATGTAGCCAGTCTTAAAATAATTCCCCAGTACTGTTCAAAACACAGGTAGCTGAACTGGTAGGTTTTAATTCTGCTATATTCTGGATGAAGATTTTTTTTCATTGTTTTTGCTTACCTGAATATCATCCTGTCTTGGATGTCAGAGTTAAGTACTGGAGCATTAATCTCATGTAGCCACACCTGAATATTAACAGTAAGGAAGGAGTTGCTTGTAACAATACCTTTTCTTTGTTTTTATTCTTAGTGTTTCTCTTGTGAACAAAGCAATAGTTGATTACTACTTTGTGGAACTGAATGTGGAGAAGCATTTTGAAGCACTGAGACACTTTTTGTTGATGGAAGATGGGGAGTTTGCTCAGTCACTCAGTGACCTTTTGTTTGAGAAGGTATTTGTTTTTTAAATGCTGGCTTTGGGTTGCCTGCTTTAGCTTGGGAATGAAGGAATAGTGTGAATTAGAACTCTGCCTTGTGCTGATTTCTTTTGTGCTGTGTCAAGAAGCCTTGTAGTAAGGAACTCTTAACATTGTTAGGACTGAGGCAACAGAAGGTCCTTTGCATGGAAGGGATGCCCAGGCCCAAGGAAGTCCCAGGGAAGAGAGTAGTATTTCCTACTGCTAATTCCAGGAATAGAGAAAGTACAAGTATTTGACACATAATAATGTCAAACTTTGTCAGATAAGTAGTCATGGAAGGGAATTTCACACTTCCCTGTGAAAACTACTGCACTATTGCAGAAAGGCTGGAAGAGCCCATTGCCATTTGGGTAAAATCCAGTAGAAAGGCCTATGTTGCAGAATACCTACTCTTACCTCTTACTACAGAGCAGGGGAGGGCATCTGAAGAGAGTGCTGGGCCTTCTGATGAGACAGTAGTTTAATAACTTATCCCTGTGTTCATGGAGAAGACAGCAAGGTAGGAGGGGTAGCATTGGTTAATATAGCTGGTTGCCAGTGGAGCTATGTGGCTGTAGGTGTTCAGGAGCCAAGACTCTTTGTTAATGCTATGTAATTAGGATTGGCTTGTTTTGTTGGTATCTTTTCCCTAGCTTGGATCAGGACAAACACCTGGTGAACTGCTGAATCCACTGGTTCTTAATTCCATCCTAAATAAAGCGTTACAGTACAGCCTCCATGGTGACACCCAGCTTGCTTCCAATCTTTCTTTTGCCCTCAAGTATCTTCCGGAAGTATTCAAGCCCAATGCACCTGATGCTCTGAGTTGCTTAGAGCTAAGGTACAAGGTAAGACAGCACGGAGAAAGGTAGAATACTGCAATTATACCATGGCTCTTATGGTGATAGGGTGAATATGTTCTTAATAATGGAATACCTTTAAGAATGGAGTAAAAAAATTGTGTAATGGAAATTATATGGTAGACTTAGCCTGGCCACTGCACTGCGGTATTAAAATGCATATACTAATTTGTGTGTCCCTGAAATACTTGTATCTGAAATACTCTTATAATTTCTAACACAAAATATAGTAAGATCAGCACTGTTATTTCTTTCAGGTTGACTGGCCTCTGAACATTGTCATTACTGAGAGCTGCATGAATAAATACAACAAGATCTTTTCCTTTTTGCTTCAGCTGAAGCACATGGTGTGGACTCTCAAGGATGTTTGGTTTCACTTGAAACGCACTGGTATGTATAATGAGTGAAGTAGAGTGTCCTGTATGAAGTGCTTTTGCCACCTTCTGATAGACAATTGCTTATAAATAGTCATGTCAAGCTTCAAAAGGCACAATTTCTTAAAGAAACTTCCCTGGCATTTTAAATAGACCCTACTGACAAAAACCTTAATTCCTTTGCAAATCCTGATTTTAGATGGTCTCCTTGGGTGCTGATGGTAATGTATTTCTGTTTTTGTTTTCAGCTTTAGTCAGTCGCGCATCAAATTCTGTTCAGTTTCGACAGCTCCAACTGTATAAACATGAAATGCAGCATTTTGTGAAGGTTATTCAAGGCTACATTGCTAATCAGATTCTTCATGTTACCTGGTGTGAATTTGGAAACAAACTGTCTTCTGTAGGTAACCTGGAAGAAATTCACAGAACACACGCTGAATACCTCAACAAAGCAATCTTCAGGCAAGCTGCCGTATTTATTTTTACTTCAAATCTTTAAGTGAATGAAGCAGCCAGTCTAGCCTAACTTATGTGTGCAAAACTGACTTCTACCTGACACACTAAGTAGTCTTTACATATAAATGTGTTCTTACGTAAGGGAAACAAACTTCATGGCATGTTATGAGGTCCATACTTTGACGCTTTTCCTCAGCTACCCTTCCCCAGACTCCTTGGAGTTGGCTCCAGCGCCTGTTTACCCTGCCTCTGCAGGTTTTAGGTCTGCTCAGGACAGCTCTAGCCTGAACACTAAAAGGCACACTTGCCACAGTTCTCTTTTTCTTTCACCCCATCCCTGTCGTAGCCTTTGTAAATGAATGCTGTTTCATTCAGTATGAGTAGTGTAAGTAAGCCTAGCTGAAGTAAAACACTTCTCTATACATTGAACATACCTTTAATATATGTGCAGTGAACAGGGCTGGCCTTTGAAGGAACAAATGTGACCTGATGCCTCTGTGCAGACATCTGTCTTTCAGGAACCACAAGCATTTTGGTTGGGATATGAGGCAGAAGGGCAGAATAAGAGGAGAGGAGCAAGGGTTGTTTGGCATCTTCTTAAAGATGATACACTAGAATAATGAAGTGGGGAGATGGAGGGAGAGGAGATGATAACAGAAAGCATGAGCAAGAAAAGAAACCCATCCTTTCATGTCTCTCTTTTTCAGTTTTAATGAGAAGAAACTTGCCTAAAGCTGCTCTTTGGGTACCAGGGGATGGTATGAGAGGGGCTTAAAGCTGAAGAAGACTCAGAGCATGATAATGTTTTTAAATGTCAACTACACCTCTGAATTTGTTTTTGTTCTGTTGTTAGGGGTCTGTTGACAGAGAAGGCAGCGCCTGTGATGAACATTATACACAGCATCTTCAGCCTTATTTTGAAGTTCCGCAGCCAGCTGATCTCTCAGTCCTGGAGTTTCGATGACGGGAAGCAAATGGCTGTTCATCCCAACTTTGGTCTGATGCAGCAGTCGTACAACACCTTCAAGTATTACTCCCACTTCTTATTCAAAGGTAAGAAATTGAATAAATTCTGGTGGAGGAAAAAGTCATCTGAAAACTGAAAAAATTACAAAGGGGTTTTGGAATTACACTGTGCTAGTAGGAAGATGTGTGTACTTAGCGTGTGTTAGAACATGTATTTCCCAAATGAAAACTACATTCTTGTGGCTTGGAAAGCTCGGCAGATCCATCAATTAAAATGCCTACACAAGAAATCTAACAGGTATCCCCAAACTGACCATAAGTTTTTGCTAATTTGCAAAGTGAGTGGTATTTAGCTCTGTGTACGTGCTCACATTTTCTTTTCTTTGGAATTTATTTCTGGCACTTATTGGCAGCAGTGAGAGGTAGATAGTACTTAGAAGTAATTTTAGATACATCTGCATTAGTTGAGTATTACCCTTGTCATGAGATTCTAAAATTCGGATTCTTGTGTTGGACTAAAGCTCAAAGCTCCAAGCACTAGTTGGAGCTTGTATCCAGTGCTCCAGAGAAGTACGTTTTCAACTGCACAGATAATTCGCCAGATGATCTTTGCTGTAACTTAATAGTTTCTCCTCACTATCAGCTTATAATGTGAAGAAATGGTTATCTGTCTTTCCATTTCTCTTTCAGAACTTGCTTGTGTTTTTAGTAGAAGTTACTTAACCGTCCCCTGAGTATAAAAGGTGGTGCATGAGAGTTCGGTGGTTGTTTTTTTAAAAAACCCTTAATTCCTGAAGGAAGTGCAACTGTTTTCCTTGGATCTATTTTTCTGGAATATTTTCTAGTCAGACTGTATTCTTCAGGAAATGAGCTGCCCTTTTTATTCTTTAAGGGTGTCCAAAAATGGTGTCAAAGGACCAAACCCAGATATTTCAGGATGAGGTAGAATGGCTGCTTCCAAATTCCACAGGAAGCCAGAACACCTCTGGGAGCCACCTAAGCCCATACTACGAGATCTATGGTTGCTTCATGGACAGAGATTAATAGACCATTCTGTAAGGAAATTTGCTGAGTGACCTGGTTTTTACACCCTCTCTATTAAGCACTACAAATACGTGCTTGTTCATCTACACTTGTACCTTCAGTCACTGTGTATGGTAAACTGCTCTCACAATGGGTTGATCCAGAATCCATTGAAAGCCAATACGAAGTAGTCTGGACTTCAATGGCTTTGGCTCAGGCCCTGACTTCTAGCTGTACACTTTCCCTTCTTCCTTGCATGGTACTGCTGCTTGCTAATTCCCTTTCTGCTACTGCATGGGATGTTTGTGAGCTTAGGGAGTTTCTTTTGCTTTTTCCCTTTGTTACTAAGGATATTTAGAGCAGTCTGTTCATTCATAGAGCTTGAGCGGTATGTCCCAGGAATTTCTCTTTGTTTTTTCTCTCTCACAATGGACTATGCTCAAGAAAACTTTAGCAGAGCTGCTTCTTTCACATCCATAGGACCTAGCCATGCTTCCTGGTCAGTCAGGATTATGATAAAAACACACAGTTTTACTGTGAAAGCAACTTGAGAAAGCATTTCCTTCTTATTGGAGTAATACAGTTTCACTTAGAACTGCCACGTAATCTTTCTTTTACATCTTGTTTGAAATAGTTTGTAATTCCAGAAAGAGACACTGGACCTTTCCTATGCAAAAATGATAATTTGTTTCTGTTGTCTTCAGATTTCTACATTAGGCTGCTTTTTTGTTTCGGTTAAAATGCACAGGAGCTGCCAAGGCTGACTTCAGAATGATCATCTTAGTTGAAGCCCATTTTATGTTTTGTTTTTCTTCCAGTGGTAACAAAGCTTGTAAATAGAGGATACCAACCCCACTTGGAGGACTTCCTGCTGCGAATCAACTTTAATAACTACTACAAGGATAACTGACCTCTGTAGAGTAGGATCACTGATAATAGCATGGTAAACCACAAAAAGATAATCCCATATGCTTGTTATTTATAGAAGCTTATGCAAATGCCATGCAAGAGGCATTTTTCTTCAATGAAATAACCCACCATCTAATAGCTTGAAGAATATAACCACCAGCTTAAAGAATATAACCACCACATACAGAGAATGATGCATCTTAAAGTCCACCACACCTACCGGTTATTTAATCTGCTGAGAATTGATGTTGTCATTATTGCCAAGACAGAAGAGCCGAGTGCCTGATCTTAACAGGGGAGAGAGTGCAAACCTGTATATCTGTGAATGTGTAAATGTTCTATTTTCAGTGTTGTGAATTTCTTGCAATGTAAATAACATGTATGTGAAATAAATTAACAGATACTTTCTAAAACTGAGCATGAGGTACAAGTGTTCAAAGAGACATAGGTACCTATTTGATGAGTTTTATTGTCAAGCTGATGATACTGATTTTCAATCTTAACATAACTAATTTCTTCAAGGATATTAGTCGCGGTGGAAGAGGGCATCATAAAAACACATTGTTCTAAAGTGGCGTGCTAGAAGCTGTGGTATTTGACTATTCAAGGAGTTGGCAATTGTTAGGTCACTCATGCCAGACTTAGTTTCCTTATCCCTGATTTAAGCTATCTACCTTTTGTGGTGAATACGTAAACCACCTAAACCAGAAATTCAGTATCACTAAAGTGTAACAAAGCTCAAATTCCAAATATGTTCCAACTACTGTTCTCAGCTGCAGGATCACATTTTCAATTTACTAATAATTTTTCTGCTCCTTCTTTGTCCTTTTTTTCCCTGTATAGTGAAGAGACTATTGCACTTACAGCTTCATGGCATGAGAATGTTGCCGAGGCAGTCTGCTTTGAAATATGTTTGTTTTGAGATCCTGGAGTCTCAGTTGCTTAAAACATGGATACATTATCTAATCAGTGATGACTTATGTAGAAGTACAGGCACAGGCAGCACATTACCAGTACTAAGGACCAGTGAGTACAATTACTTTCTGATGATGTGTAGATAGTTTTACAGTTTTTATTTTTCTGAAATAGAAATTAAGCATTAGAGTCAGAATATTCCAAGTGTAAACTTGACCTGAGTTTCTGCTCCTGCTCTGGTACCAAAGTCAGTATAAAAATGTGTCAGTGCACAGTTGTAATATACCTCTTCTATGTGTTTACCTGTGCTATATTTAATTAACTACCTTCCTTCTGTTCTGCAGAACAGTACACTGAAAGAGCACGTGCCTTGCAGAGTGAGCTCTCTGCTGCCTTCGCAGGCAGAGAACTGTTTCTCTGACAGACTTGCTCTTCAGGAAAGTGTAAGGGCAGCTGTGTTATGTGTGAGCCTACCTTCTGTTGCAGATGGCGTGTCCTGACACCTCACTCCCACTAGGTAGCGCAGCGGTACCTGATGTGTGGCACCTTCGGCGTTATGGGGTATCTACAGAAAGACGAAGTTTGAGCTTTTCCATGAGCCCACTGTAGCTCCTCGAGGAAGATCACACTGCCGACCTGCAGTCAGCTCTCTGGAATGCCTCAAGGGCCTCAGCTGGCCACTGACAGAGGCAGCAAAGAGTGGGTACTAAGAGGAAAGAGAAAAAGTGATTCAGAGCACCTAAATTAACCTCCTGGTACCATTATACAAAAGGAGAAGCTCTCTCCCTGATGACTTCTGAAGGACTCCTCTACGATGAAGGAAAAGAGCAGCAAGATTAGCAATAGCTAAAAATCAGACTTCTCAAATGCAAACCCTGAGCACCGCTGCATATCAGCCCACTACACTAACCCAAGATTTCCTTTTCTGGTGTTACAAATCCAGCCTATTGCTACATTTGCAGCATACTTATCTTTTGTGAAAGATAACACTAAACCAACATGGAACAAATAGTTTCTCTTAAATTTTATCATTTTAATGCTTTATTTTTTCTCTTAATCCCTTACAGTCTCACCATTGTCATACTTTTAATTTTCAAACCTTTATAAATATAGGGATTTTGGGGATGGGGGTGGAATTAATTTGGATTAGACTATTGCCTGAGACCTGTTCCAACTTCAACTGTTCCGTGATCTTTCTGGCTCAGCTTAAACACTGCTGTTTGAATTTGTATCACATCTCAAGCCTCACCCTGAGCTCTTTAATGCTGATCATTTCACCAAGGTCATCCTTCTTAAAAAAGGCTAACAGCAAAGTTTGGGCTTCAAGCACAGTGTTACAGTGATGACCTGCTTCCTTAGGGAGAAGTGGCTTCCTTTAGAAACACAAAAAGGGAGCAAACTATGGAAATGAAGGAGCCCTCCTTCCTCCCCCCTTATTTATTGCTGAGCATGATGCTGTATGGCACGGACCAGCCCTTTGGCCAGTTCAGGCTGGCTATGTCTCCTTCCCAACTTTTCCCCTACCCCCCAGGCAGGGCAGAGAAGAGGAAGAGACAGCTTGATGCTGTGCAAACACTGCTTAGCAAGAGCCAAGACACAGCTGTGTTATCAGCCCAAGGTTTAGTTGCAAATCCAAAACACAACCCCACACAGGCTGCTATGAAGAACATTAACTCCGTCCAGTCCAGACCTCACACAAAGTATAATCAGTTTGCATTTGGAAAACACTGCTTGTTTAGAAAGAGCATACTGAGAATTACCTCAAATGAGAAAAACTAATGTGTATTTTCAACTCTGGTGTTGTGTGAGCACTTCAGTATGGAAATGGCTGTAGTAAGTTTTTGGGAAAAAAATAATTGCATCAAGTACTCAGTTTAAGCAAACAAAATGCATCTTCACTTTCTATACAATGGTCTATTCCTGTGAGCAATTTGAAATCACATCCTGTATCTGTTGACATAAGGGGGTGGGTTTAATTCCAGTGATGTCAGGAAGAATAAAAGAGGTGTCAGCACAGGTCTCATGGCCAAGTAACTAAGAAGGAGGTGTCTCTTTGCAAAAGGTGAGGGTCCTTACCTTGCTCCAAGCACACTACCAGGATCCCCGGTGAGGCAGGAGACTGCACCTGTGATGATCTGCTCCTCAGAAAACTGCAAAAATACAAAGTGAGGTGTCTGTGATATGGTCTGGCCACCAGATGTTAATATAGAGCAAATACTTACAAAGAAGTGAAGTCCGCAAACTGTGGCTAAGAGCAAAACTCTTTCAGAAAACAGGCATGAAAAAGAATATTAAAATTTAATTTTTAATTTTTTTTATAAATGATTCCAAGAAAGCCCTAGCGCTTGTTTGGGGAAAATACAAACAAAACCAAAAGAAAAACCCACAAAACATTCCGAAGTGAGAGCTGACAGCAAAACATTTGGGAATTACAGATTTACAAGCTCATCAAGCAGAGTTACAGTGAAATCTTAAGAGAGTTATGAAAGGACATGACACCATCCTCTACCAAGTGAGACCATCCAGAGACATTTCCCCAAGAACTTCGCTGTTCAGTTTTGTGACCTGGTACCACCTGCTTTGATGCAAGGGTCCTTCCAGCTCCACAGCCACAGACTGTCTCGTCACGTGTTTCCATAGGAAGCTGTTGATGCAGAGTCACCAATTCATTTTTCATTGTGAGCACAAGTCCATGGCTTTTATACAAGCAGAATATTTGACCAGTAAGTAGTACTATTTACAGGTTTACCTATTGCAAATACAAGCTGTAAAAATCAAGCAGCAATTTATGATTCAAGTATTTAGACTCACAGATGTCAAAGGCTGTACTCCCTTCTCTCTGAAGAACTGAGCTAAGAGATAAAGTTCTTGCCTGGACAAAATTTGGTCTAATTGTCCTCAACCTCCTGCTTCCATCCTGCCCCAGAACAAGAACAGAAGAACCAGAGCTGAAACTACTACCTGCATGCTGCAATGAGTGTGCAGGAAGAGCACATGCTTCCCACTTGGTTTCTTCAGACACAAAGCATCAACATTACTGTTTGCACCGAGAAATCAAGCAGTTGAGTATCAGTACAGTTACACTATGGGCAGTCAGACCCTCTTCATATTCCTAACCACCAGTGAACACACTTCACCTATACAAATATAACATTGCTGAGTGGCACACCAAAGCACTCACACCAAGGGTCTGAATTCATCATTAAAAGCTTTCAAAACCTGCTGCACTTAATCTGTCTATCAGCAAAGAATGTATCTAGCAAGAAACACAACCACGTTTTCATTCCTCACAGTTACATTCAATTTCCCTTTTTAAAATTGGTATTTCAAAGTATTCCTCTCTCCAGGATTTCAGCTTCAGAGGTACACCATAATTTGTATTTTATATGCAAAATAATCTGGTAGTTAATTCTCAAACTCCTACAGAAATGGGTTATTTCTAGAAGGCAATCAGCTGCATGGGCAGCATTAGTTGTTGCCCACTTCTCCAAGGTACTTTCTCTTTCAACTATATCATCCTTCCATGGATTAAGTAAATACACCTTCAAGTTTGTCCTTTTCTGCAAGAGCTCCAAAACATTACAGAAAGTGCCATCAAAGATTCTAGCTTGTCACGAGTCAGTATTCAGCATCAGTTTCTCCAGGTCGAAGGCAAGACACAACAATGTTTACATTCAGAACATCATCTACTCTGTTGTAGCAAGGAGGACAAGTTGGTTATCACTGCAGATTATAAGCGCATCCCAATTGTTCTCCCTGTTTTTCAGTAGCTTGTATTTTGAGGAAGACTTAGAAAAGCACGTATCAACCTGAGCTAATACTAAGCTTGCACAGGGGTGGAAGAAGAATTTAGTAGACTTAAACTCACAGTGTTAAAACAGTGGTCTCTTTGGAAAAGAGAAACCTTTGCATTAAACCAAACTTTCTCAAGATTTCAGATATCTGAACCAGTAATATGAGTCCTTTACAAAGCAGTTCAGAAAGCCAAGTAGTAACTAACTATGGAACAACTGGTTTTGGCTAATGTGGCAATAATGAAGTGGCAACCAACCTTCTGCTGAAACCTCAACTGAAACACTATGGACAAGTAATTTGCAAGCAAGTCAGCTCCCATCTCCTCCCATATCCTCTATGATCTTTAACACAGGCTCAAATAACATGTCCTGAATGACAGCTTTCAGTGCCAAGCTTCTCAAAGACTGTGGAAGCAAACTAAATGGTCAAGACCAGAGTGGGAATGAAAGAATCCCACTGACCAGTGTGAATTAACAGGCACCCCACCTGCACACTTCTTGTACAAGAAGGCTCTGTTAAGAGCACACAAATAGCAAATGAACCTGGATTTGAGTATTGGGGTAGTTTAAGGTTCACACTGATTTGGCTAACTGGCCTTGCTCAAGTCAACTGGCTTACAAACTGCACCCGTGATTTTAGTAAATATTTACACATGTTGTATGTAAACACACTGAATGTGAATAAACCTTACCACAAGGACTTTCCAGTGCAAACACGCATGGCCTCCCTTCATTCTGCTCTTAATGTATTAAATAAAGATAAAATCCCATTGCTCCCCCAAGCCCCAGCCTGCACAAATTCTCTGAAAATAGATAATGATTAAATATCAATCTGAAGGTTCACAAGAAATGAACTTCTTAATTAAATGAAACATAGCTTCAAACAAGCAATACTGAATCTATTCCTCCATTAAAGAGAACTAATACTCCCTGCATAGAGAAAGTAGTAAATAAATATTAGAAGTACTATTAGTTAAGACATCAGACAAAAACAGATCAGATTCCTGACTTGCTCTTTTTGTCTTCATATAACAACTCCATTTGGATGTCTGAAACTCAGCCTGCCTCAACATAAAATATTGCTTTCTACCTGCAGTGTATGAATACTTGTGCATGAACAAAGGAAAGACTTTCAGCCTCAAAGCATTTAAATAACTGATACAGGGAGACTGTTGACTGTCACTGGTTCATTCCAATGATCCATGATTGCTTCAAATAAGCACAGCTGAAGACTGCTGCAGATGCATCCAAATGTAGGGTTGTTTCAGTAACTTAATAGCACTCTGATGCTTGCCTTGCTGCATTCTTCACTGCTGAAGGAGGGTCACAGTCTTCAGTTTACAGCAAACAACAAAACAAGGCAGTTATGAAGATCATGTAACACAGAGCTCTGAAGCCCACAGTGGAGGTTTACTGCTATAGGGTAGTCTGCTTCTGGTCTCTTGGGCACAAGCAGCTGCTGCAGCAGTTGCTCCCTCCTCTTCTGCATCCTCCTTTACCTCCGTGAAATCTTTTGCTCCTTGGAATGGATTCTCCAATAGTTTCAGTACATTTCTTACCTGAAAAGAAAACATAGCATGGTTATGAGAATTCAGAAACTAAAGGCAAAATGATGTAGAAAAGAATCTCACACCAAATAATGATTGAGTGCTTTGTATTTAATACACAAACCTCAGACAAACCAAATGTTAAATAGATTAACAATATGCATATCAAATAAGCTGAAAACTGTAAAACTGTAGCTGGCTGAGATTGCATCTGTGTGGAACTCAAGCTCAAGTAACCTGAAATACAAATATCAAATACAAGTCCTTGTGTCATTTCTCACAATTAATTCATTTTCCCATATTCTGCATGTAACAATCCCTCAGCTGAACTCCATAGGTGAAAACCAGAAGTTTTAAAAGACAACAACACAGCAAGGAATGAGTGTACATTAATCCCTAACTGCTTTCCAAGGTGAACACCATTCTGAAGACAGCAAAAGCAGGGTTAAGTGTCTTATCCTGGGATCAGTCCCCAAAAGGTGATGAAGTTCAGATTCAGATTTTCAATTCCTTTCTTCATTCTGCAGTCATTAAAATTACAGTTCCTTCAAAAATACTACAGGCCTTTTGAACCATAAATTCTCAATCTCCTTGCTGCCCTAGATGCCAGAAGGAATTTCACCAGCATAATGTCAGTTATCAACAGCACCACTACACATCCGTGCAAGCCCAGAGAGATATTAAAGAGTAAGAGCATACCTCTGAGAAATCCCCATTTTCAGCTGCTTCTATGGCATTCTGGGCAATATAATTTCTCAGGATATATTTTGGATTGTTGGAATTCATAACCTTCACACGATGGGTGTTCCAAGCATCAGCATCACTAACCCTTTCTATTTCTTTTTGCAAACGGTCTCTGAAATCAAGCAGTGAAAACAGTGGTTGGGATCAAGAATCACACATTGAAGTTGAAATGTCTCCTTGCCTTGAGATCCTTAGTTTTCAGGTTTTAATAAACATTACATCACCAATAATCCCCTCAGTTTATAAAATGCAGCATGACAACAGGTAAAATCCCTTCATTTAAAAGCAGCATTACAGACCATCAGCAGGTCCTGACAAGGCTCGAGGAAGCAGCACACCTTGCATATTCTCTCACAAGTCATACTGAGACACTGGTGCACAGCCTGTTCTGCACTGCTCCACAAAGACCATTGCATTTAAATCTTGTCTTTAAGGATTTCTATGGTTGTTTATTAGCTAAACCATGTGACATTCTGTCCAAGGGGCTGCAATACAGCTGATGCAGTTGGAGCTACCTTTTAGCTGGAATACTTGCTAAAACTCTCAGCCCCATTGGAAAATATGATCACAGGCAGCCAGGTAAGGAATGGAGTCCTGACCTAACCAACTAATGCTCTACTAACAAGGGGTTATTTATTAAAAAAAAAAAAAAAACAACAAAAAAACAAAACCAGAAAAGAAACCAAACCAAAATAAACAGCAAAACCCCAAACGAACCAACCAAAACCAAACACAAACTGTATCATGCTGACACTAAGTTTTTAGGCTTTTAAGTTAGGCCGATTACAATAGTCTGGCCATTCTTTTCCTCCTAATGATTTCTTTTAGAATTACTCCTAGATTAAAAATACTTCTACTTGATTTCTATATCAATAAATAGATTTTGTTTCTTTCAGAAAAAAGATTTAAAAGGATAAAAAGCTGACAGGTCAGTCAGTCGTAGTTAGCGAGCATTTAAAAGCTCACAACTGGAATTACTCTCTGCTAGAATTCAACGTAAATGCTCTTGAAGCACTTCAATACTAGATTTGACACCAGGCAATTCCTGTACCCCCAACCCTCCCCAAAATCTAGCATACGTAATACAAACATTCACAGCAACACAGATGTAGTTAATATCCAGAGTTGCATGGCCCCACATCTCTCCCAGACTATATACCTTGAGACAGGGCATTTTTCGTGAGACAGGCATGTCATTGTCAAATAAACTGAGGAAATGAAATACACTGCTCTGAATAGTGAGAAACCTCACCTGTATTTCTCCAGCCATTCTTTCCAGTGTCTTTTATTTCTGCTGAGTAAATCATCTTCTGTTAACTGCTGCAGTTTGGAGAACTGTTCAATGCGTTCTAGCTCTTTGTTTATATTGGCTTTTGTTCCAATTAGTGCAAATAGCTGAGGATTAGACTGAGCCAGCATCAGCATCATTGACAGCTGTCTGGGAACAAAAGGAGCAAATGCATTACTAACGTTGGGCTGCCCATCAAGAACCATCTTTTTGCAACCATAAAGTAGATATGAAAAAATTCACAATAATCAATGATTTCACTGGGGGATCTTAAATAACAGCACTTCATTAATGGAACAATTTTAAAATGATAAATGATGCTAATTTTCCTGGTTTTCCCCCTTCTTCAGTGTGCGTGTTTGCATTCCTGTCTAAAGTGCAGATTTCCAGAATTCCCAGGGGGTTTTAGATGTGCAATTCTCATCAGAGTACCCTTGGAACTTTGAAAGGACTTTGGAATAAGGAATTTGAACTTACCTAGGTATCAAGATAATACAGAGTCCATAGGTTCTGTGTGTTTTCAATTTCTTTTCCTGACATTAACACTGTATCAGCATGCAGAATAAGGATTCAATGCCTACGATTTTACCACTACCAATAAAAACTCAAATGACCTGGGGGAAGGTACCTCATGTAAGTCATGAGATAAGTTTGTTTATCTAATTTCTTTTTAGTTAGCCAGTCTAAATCACAGAATGAGAAGTGCTCTGTGGTAATAAATTCCTAACATATCCAGGCTATTTTCCTGTGAGTTTGACTAGGGTTGATTTTTTCCAGTCTGTGTTAGCTGGTGCTGTACAGCAGCTTTCAATACTATGCTATGCTAACTTTCATTTTTTCTGGATTCATAACTGCACTACAGCATAAAGTAAAATGAATAAAAAACCCCAAAGAGTATAAGTTGGAGCATATCAAAATACACAGAGTGTTTTTATTTCCTTCTATAATGCATTTATAAACAAAAGAGAAGAATGCTGTTCCCTGGCCTCAAAACAGACAACTCATTATATCAGATTATACTTCCCTGCTTTCGGTAAGCAAAGATAAGATAGGTGCTTTGATTTCTGAGTTTATATAATGGTATCCAAATCCAATTTACACATCTGACACACCCAGCTCTACCAAATCCAAGTGCTGTGATGAAAGTGTTCTGCATGCACTCTAACACAGTGCTATTCCCCTCCAAAGCTTTACATCCATATCATGATGATTTACAGCTACTTTTCATATTCCTCCAAGCCTAAATGCAGTGTTTAACGAAATACTGTCTTGTCTCTGTCACAGGAGCTACCCTCATATTGCATGGTATCTGCTTACAATACCAAAGTGGCTGAAAACTGGAACTTAAATAAATTAAGGTGGTGGATACTGCTTATTTATCTTTCATTTTAGTGTATAGCCACAAAACTTAAATAACCCATAATACCTCCAAAATGATAAATGGCTCCAGCCAGCCATCTTGGCATAACCCCAAATTTGTTTGTACATGTTTCACCCCAATCCATTTTCTCAACTCCCTGCTTTATGCAAATTATTAACCACACATCATATTCTTCAGCTTTTTCTGTCAATTCATTACTTCATAGAGCACATATTAAACAGAGAGGGGGAAAAAAACATGCCCAAAATACCCCCACTTGAATTTTTTTCCCCATCTGGGAAGATGCTAGGAAAAATATGACAAATGAATGGGACACACTCATTCCCTGGTTTCCACTGCTCCAGAAAGTAAGAGACTGCTAGAGTCACTGTTACAAGCAGCAGTTGAACAAAACTGGCTCTTTCCACACTCAAAGTAGCTGGACTGCAGAATATGGTCCATCAAACGGGACATGGATGGTACCAGTTTTCAGAGCCTGAAGTGTGCATTTAGGTTATACTCAACTCAGAATATTGGTGGCTGAAAGTGATTTGCTGTCAGCACATTGGCAGAACATGGTACCATTGCTGTTCAAATCCGTTTCTTCTATAAAGTATTTCTGCATCACTTCACTATCTGGCACTCTCATGGCCTCAGTCAGCAGACACAGATGACAAACAGAAAAAAGGACCACCAAAAGCTCAGACAACTTTAGCCCTAGAGCCAACTGCTGCAAGTCACCGCTGAGCATCCGCCAGTCACAAAACACACAAGAATTTGCACTGCTGTAGATCATGAGGCATCCAATTAACAGTGAAATAGCAAAATATAAAATCAGTCAAATATTACATAGCAGGTAGGGTTCATTATGGTTATAATGAAACTAAAAGCACAGGCCAAAGTGTTTAAGTAAAGAAGAATATTACCTTGGATCCATCTGTGGTCTGAAAGCAACTTTCAGTTCATCCACAGAAGCACACTGACTTGTAAGCTCTTTTAAGAAGTCTTCCAGTTTTGAAGGATCAGAGTCTACCACTGAGAATGAACTCAGCAAGTAGAAAATGTTTGTGAAGTCTCCGCCTGACAAGGTGAATTGTATGAATAATACAACTAATAAATCGGCAGGAAAACAGGTCCCACACCTCCTTCCTAAGTCCCCCCACAGCAGTACCACTCAGGTCACCACTCTGATGAGGTTATTTGCCTTTTTCATATATATATATATACACACTATATAAATTAGCATAAGCTACATTTTGGTTTGATTACAGATACTGATTGATGGGCAACTAAACAATAACCTTCTGTGCTCTTCACCAACCTGTGAGATGCATGGTTTCAAGGAGTTCTGATACTAGTTTACTATCTTCTTCTAATTCCAGCTGGATCAGGCCTAGCTTCTTCCTCATCTTCTGTAAATAATGTTTCTCAAACTCTGCATCATATTCCTCTTCCAGGATAAGTTCACTTATTTCCAGGGGCAGCTCTGGAACTAGAGCTTCAGCAAGCTTCCCCAGGTTCCACTTGCAAATCTCTGGCTGCTTGTTGTAAGCATAGCGCCCCGTGTTATCAGAGCCATTGCAAATGTGCTCAGGGTCATATCTACAAACAAAGAAATAGTTAGCATTCTTCTAGTTATCTGGACACCAGCAGAGTAAGAAGTACTATTTTTATTACTTCAGTCTCCCCTAGGAAACTAAAAGATTTTGAAAGAGAATACCCTTTGGTTCTTTTCTACCAAAGTTACCTCATTAGATAATTTCCTGCCCTCTCAAACACTGAGAAACCCCAGAGGCTACAAGAACATCAAGATAGCTCTACACAGCAAATACATAACACACATTTCAAATAATTACGCCACACTGACCTGTCCATAAATCCAAAAGGGCCATAGTCAATGGTTAGTCCAACTATGCTCATGTTGTCTGTATTCAGCACGCCATGGCAAAACCCAACACACTGCCATTCAGCTACCAGCCTCGCTGTCCGTTTCGTTATCTAAAAGAAAGGGTTTTTTTTTCCCATTTATCTACACAATATATCCAATACATTCATGTATTTCCCAGCATTTCCCAGTCTGAACTGATGTTACTACAGCTCCAGCAGAAGCAGATTCAGGCAGTATGCCACACACAAGTATCTCAAGAACAGTTGCTTCCTTCCTTCCATTTCTCAGCCCCCTCTTTCTGTTTGCCTCCTCTTCTTCCCCCCCTACTTGACTGCAAGTCAACTGACAGCTTTCAAATGTACTAGAGACAGAAGACTGAAATGAGGTAAACTGTTTGACAACATACTTGCTGACTACTGTAGTCGTTATACAAATATATTGCTTTGTTCCCCACAAATTAAAGACTCTTTAACTACAGGCAGAAGAAAACATAAGCAAAGTCTAAGAAATAATATTAACTTTATGCAACAAAGTCCAGCATAAAGTCAGCCTTTTGGTTTACCTGGTATGTAGGAGTGATTTACAGGAAGGTAAGTGGTTTGCACAAAAGAAAAGATACCCTGCTAATAAGTTTTAGCACTGGTAAGTACTTCCCTCAATTTGCTGAGAGTGGAAAAAAGCTACAAGGTGAAGAAAACACGTTCAAAGAACAACAGTTCAATTTAAATGCCATTCTTCACTGAATGCATGGTTCATCACGAGTTCTTCCCTTGCTTGACTGAGACTTACTGCTGTGGAATCCTTAACTCCAGTCACAGTGCCCCATTCTTCAAAGAAATAGCATAATATTTTAAAGCAGTTCTAGTTATTTAATTATATCAGCCCAACTTCCAACTGCAACTAGATATGCCCTATGGAATCTAAAATTCAGGAAGCTAACCTGGCTTTCAGGTAAACCTAGCTATTTCTAAATCCTTTCCTGAATTGCTGTAAATACAAATTTTATGCTGCTATTAGCTAAAACTTTTAAATCAAACTATTTGTACAGCTAAAATCACTCACCTTCCCAAATAGATACCAATGACTGATATTTAAAGCTCTCTGGACTGCAGTGTATTTTATTAAGGTTTAGAAATGATCTAGTTAACAGAGGAAACATCAGTTCTATGCCTCTGTATTCCAAACCAGAATTTTCCCTTTTTTAAGCATGTGCACTCAGGTAAGGACGAATAAATGGAAAAATCTTGTCCTGATAAGGACCAGGAGCATGACAAAGAGTAAAACTCACAAATGATGCCTGGAACAGAAACTTTTGGTTCACCTTGAGATCTCATGCTTCCACTTTTTACAACATTCTCATGTTAGGTACTTTACCCATTTTTGCTGAACAGGGCAGCCAGCTGCATGTGTCCACAACTGATTACTGGCACACCAGGAGCCAGTAATGGGGACACACCCTGCACAAGGGCTCTGTGCCAGGGAGGTGGTAAAACTTAAAACCAAAAGAAGTCCCGGCAATCAGCACTGGGATGCAAGCATTCCAAAAGTAAGGCAATTCCCGACTGCTGATGTCTTTGTATGAATCCATTACACTCTGCCAGAGCAAAAGAGAAATCCCACTAATGATAACATCTAAAAGCAATCAAAGCTTGGGTGCCACTTGCAGATGGGTATAGTGATTAGAAAGACAGCTTTGCACTCACTTTGACCTTTATTCTTTTTCATCATGTTTTCCTACTAGCCATGCTAGAAAACAAGTACTGTGTATAGGTAACTAACAACACTATCTCAAGGGCACAATCATTTAAATTTAAACACACCTCCTACAAATTATTTGAGAAGTACAGACAATGGTGTTTGCACTTGACAGCACTGTCTAGAAGGCAAACACTTGCACTTTTTTTATCCATTTCTTCCACAGCACATAAAGAAAGATAAAATACATTACAGCTGAGCTGACAGCACATCACCACTACTAAAATGATAGATGTGCTTCTCAAATTAGGTAAGGAACTGGGATGCTTTTCAGGTGGAGAAAGGTATGGAAAGTCTCCACTCGAGAAAGTGTGAGGATGCAGTGCCAGCAAAGGCACCAAGCACGACAGGCACAGGCAGGAGCACAACAAATGAAAAAAGAAATGAAAATGGGGGCAGTAAGAAAGGATGACAGGATGGGGGGCAGTAAAGCATTTGCTTCTGAAGAACTATTTGCAAGTAGGCTCAGACTGTGTTAAAGGAAAATAAGGCAAACACAACACCCCCCCAACAACAAAAATCAAAACAAGAAAGCCCCAAGAAAAGCAAACCAAAATACCCTCCAAACCTAACCAAACCACAAAACAAACACCACCCACACACCCCCAAAGTCAAAACCCACAAAATCCACAGAATGTCAGATTTTAAGCCTGCCTTTTGACCTCTTACTGGGCTGTTCTGAATGTGCATTTCAAACATTTCAATACTAAAACCAGGAGTTACTGATTTGAAGTCAACATTCCTGTTTGTAATTTGGAACATGAGAGACAGGAAAGGACACAGTGTTCTCAGTATTTTATAAGATGATGCCTTGCAAGTGATGTCTTGGTACTATCAACTCACTATCTGACAGTCAGAGCCAGAATTCCCCCTTGCAGTCTAGGACACTCTCAGCAAATGGAGACAAGTCTTGGAAAGCTCTCCCAGAGCAGAAAAATCATGATTTACTATTAAAAAGGTTAAAACCACTTTCACAGGTGTGATCAATATCAACACTGCTTTCATCAATACACAGTCCTATTTAAGAGTGTTTTCCTCAAAGGCAACTGGAGGATACAAGGTATTAACCAACTCCAGTCATCTGTGTTTGCAGACAAAGTTCCTAAAGATGACTCCTATGGATTTAGGAAGAGGCTCTGAGCTTTCTTACCTCTTTGAAGAAAGCAGCATTCCTCTGAATACTGTTGTGTGAATGAGCCTCCTGGATTTCTGGATAGAAAGTGCTGATCACGTAATCGAGCATCTGTATTCGAATATCATTGCGGTTAACACTGGGGCCTTTGCGTCCTGTGTATTCGTCAGGAGGTTTGAAAATTTCAAATGAACCAAATCTGTTTTTAAAATAATAAAAACATGTTTAAGTATTATCTGGTACTATTAATGTCATATTACATGCAATAAAAACATCTACTGTTGTAACCCTAACGCCGCATCATCTCCAGCTTAGTGTCAATCCTTCAAATGACCTAGAGAAAAGACTCCTGCACTGAACCTACCAAGGCTCATTGACTCAACACAAGGAAGCACATACGCACTGCTAAACTGACAGATCAGGACCTAGCTAGTACTGAAGACCAGCTTGTTAAACCACTTCTACAGAAAAATTCTTTCCCTGAGTAAAGATACACGAGTAAGACTTACTAGAATACTAGACTGTACATCAAGCATGTAAGGTAGGCTTTCCACATATATAAATACACACATACACACGCTTACATATACATGGATATATTCCTTATGTCTCACCCTCCTCTAATTCTCTAATTTTAAGGTCCTATTACCTTATAAGAAGCAGTGCAACTTCCTGAAACTCCTAATGTTATGTGTCAGAGCAGGAACCTTGAACACTTCCAGAGCAAGGAAAGAACACCCAAACTGTGACAGTACAGTGTTAGAAAAGCTTTGAATTAAGGGTACAGATAAACCAGCACCAAAACCCCCAATGTATTCCGTGCAGGCATAAATGTGAAAAAACTCCTCTGAAGTCTGCAGAACTCAGTTGTTCTTCCTACCAGGCTAGCATCTTTAGTTTTTATCTGTCTCTGTGCTATGACACTAGCTCATCCCATCCACTGGACAAGAGCAGCAGCTTCCTACATCCCACCAAAAGAGTTCCAAGCCCCTGTGAGGAGGTTCACAAGAAACAGGCAAATGGTGCTCTTTCATAAAGATTTAAAATGGCGTTTCAAAAGACTGCTGTGCTCGGCTTTAAAGGAATAAAAAACCCCAACAAAATATGCTTCTACCTTATAAAAGTAGAAGCTATCCGCAGAACAACTGTACATCTTTCATTTTTTGGATTCCCATCATAAAAGACGTCACGGATGACTTTTGAGTCTGATGTCACACATGTTCCAGCCCTCGTTGTTGGTATTCCAAGGTGAAACATCGCCTCACTGCACAGAAACTCCCGTATGCTCGATCGCAGGACCTTCCGGCCATCAGCTTGTCTGCAACAAAAGGACATGGGCAATTTTCAGGCTATAAAGGCAGGAACTCCTGTCTACCCCTTAACAGTGGGAAAACAAAAGCCTAGACATGACACACAGTGTCCATGAAAATATGACAAAGTAGTGGCAGATCCGAGAACAAAAGCAAGACCTGCCAACTTCTCTCAAAGTTCGATTTAGATGGACACAACACACCTGCAATGAAGACCATGAGTAACAGAAGAAAACAGACCTTTCAGTTACACATAACCCTTCTAATCATTAACTCTATTGTTTCTATTGATGCAATAGAGCCTTAAAAAAAAATAATAGGGCAAGTAGAGCTATTTTATTACATAAAAATTATTTTATTACATAAAAATTATTTTATTACATAAAAAGGGACTGGCTACTGTTATGGCACTTAAAAAGTAGTATTAGTTTGATCTCTCTGGATAAGTAATCTAGAAAACGAGTGTTAAATAAGGGTATGCATGGCAGCTGCATCTAAAAAGCACAAAACCAGCAAACTAGCTTATTCAATACAGAACAAATAGAACTGGTGCCAGTGGTTCTGAGCCCACACTCGCAGCACTTCAGGAGCCGCAGGCGAGCAGGAGAGCTGCCCAGGGCAGACCTACAACACTACCACCATATCTGAAGTTGTCAGTGTAATTTCCTTGACCTTCACTAGAGAAGACCTTCAGAGCACCACGTATATGAAACTAAGGTGTTACTGAGACTGTGCACAGCTGGAACATAAAATATGGGAAATGCAAGCAGAAAAAATTACCTAAAAGATTAAAAGCAGTGCAGGGTAAACTGACTGAAGACACACATCCTCTGGAAGGGTTTGGACAGCATGCCATTTCTGGGGCTTTTCCACCACTCCCTCCCACAGAAGGGCAGAAGAAAGGAAGGATGGAGGAAAGGCACTGCTGGCAGAAGAAGCAGCAGCCACAAGACAGGGCTTTAAGCAATGCAGTCTAGTGGAAGGTGCCCCTGCCCATGGAAAGGGTGTTGGAATTGAATGATCTTTAAGGCCTCTTCCAACCGAAACCGTTTTAAGATTTTAAATACCATTCTTGTGGGACATAGGGTAACACAGCAGCAAGCACTTCAGCAGCTATTACACACTGCTGGCCCCACTTCCACCACGGTCTGTGTCCTCCTCAAGGGGAAAGACTCACAGGAGGGTAACCCAGCACAGAAGTAATGCACCATCTGAGGGAGAAGCTGTTCCAGTCTTATTTTCCAGAGGAGATTTTGCCACCTTCCGGTTTGTTATTTAAGCAGTACGCTTGCTGCAGCGAAGATAAGGGGGAACGCGAGGGCTCAAGAGCCGCCCTCTGCCCCAGGGCAGCTCCTCAGTACGGAACCATCTGCACCAGCTCCTGCCGGCGCAGGCAGCGGGCGGGCCCCGTCCCGGCCTCCCCGCACGGCGCGTTCGCCTCGCGGGGGGCTGCGGGGTGCCGCTCCACCAACACTG
>JAOEHX010038291.1:0-11606 GCA_025448015.1 Bolborhynchus lineola | reverse complement strand
AGGAGGTGGCAGAGGTGGAAAACTATGAAGGAACGGACAGAAAGGAAACAAGTCCCTCCATAGACCTAAATGAGTCAGCCTGTTAGTGATACTGGAGCTAGCTTATGGGTACAGCTATTTGTACAATAAGATGTAGCCCAGTTACTGGTTTAAATAGACAAAATGGCAGGCCTTCAAGAAGCTGCCCTGAGTTAAATCCATTTAACTCATGCTAATAGTATAAGCAAGGTACAATCATGTCTCTCTTTGTCACTGCAGTTGGCCAGTAGACTCATGATTTCTGCATCATTTCATTGTGTACACTCAAAATGCAGGCCAAGAGAGATCCACTCATTGTATCTTCCCTGACATGTTCAGCAAACTGAGGAAGAAGTAAATGTAATGGAAATACAAGCACAATCTGTCTGAGGTGTGTGAAAAATCAATCTGCAATAACATAACCACGTTTAAGGAAGAACCCCCACCTTATTTTGAAAGAGTACACACCATGCTCAGAAACCTGAACATAAAAAGTACTGTCCAAACCCCAAAAGACAGCATCACTTTCTCTTTAAAAGGAGAAACAACATGGAGCCCTTTACCAAAAATAGTTTATTGCACAAAACTTTTAAAGGAATTCCTATGCACATTATTTTTATAATCAACATGCTTTGTATGATCATAAATACTAATTGTACATAGTGTAACTCCTCCATCCCCTGGGTTACCCACTCAAGAACGTGAAATGATTAACTTCTATCTTTACAAATACAGCGTAAGCAGACATTACTGAATGTCATGTATAAAACATAACAGTATTTCATTTACAATATCCAGAATATCTTTCCCTCCCATACAAATCTGTGCATCTGTATTGGAAATTAGACTGCCCTACTGCCCAAGACTGAAGTGTTACACAATAGCATAGGAGACAAGAGTGATCAGATGACAGCTGATGAGCAGTAGTAATTACTTTGGACTAAGTAATTGCTTTCACATGAAAATAACAGCTCTGGTCACAGCAAGTCACATGCAACTATTCACACTTCCCTGGTAAAGTTAATAAACCATACATACATCATGAGCTTTTGCATCACCTGTAGTGAATTTGTCATCTTCAATTTATATTGACAATCATCTCTGTCCCCAGTTTCAAGTTGTTTTCAAGTTGTCATAGCTAACATTAAAACATCCATGCCACTGCAGTTCACTCCCCTAAGGAGGAGTACATAATCCATGAAAAATGCAAGCACCAGAACTTCCATTCTGGATGTTACTCTACTCCTTACACATATGAGATTCTTGTAGATTTCAGTTAGGGTATTACCTGAATACACAGTATGGGATCAGATCTCCCTATTGCATGAGTAGGTAAGGGGCTCAACAGATCTCAACAGAGTGCACAAGTACTTCCAAGAAATCTGGAAGACCACAATGGAGCAATTCAGCAACACCAGAGACTCTAACATGTTTTTTCCCATTGTACAGTTTGCTGGTCTTTTTTGGTCATGTTTTGGGTTTGTTTGGTTTGGGTTTTTTTTAAATGCAAAATTATTCAAAAGTCCCCCAAAATCTACAGTATCTGAAGAAGTAATGCTGCAGCATTTACTTACTTTCATCACTTGGGAAACACTCACACTGCAGTGACATTTCTCCTTCACCAAGATTTGGTTTAGTAGGTAGCAACCACTGAAGAAACAGAAAATACATTCTACTGCAGTGCTTGAAAAAGGAAAAGATGGGAGTGTTTAAGAAAGCATTGTTTAGATGTGGCTGTTCTGTGACAGGCAGAGGGGAAGCAGTTTTCATTCCTACAATCAGTTTAGCTTACTGCCTAGACAGCAGAGACCTGAAGCTTCTGTAGCGTGAGCAGGCTCAGCCTCAGAGGCTTTTTAATAAAACAGCAACTACTTCCCTGGATAATTAAGAAACAGTTTATGAGCTTCAAAAAAAAGGCCTTGCTTTTATGACATGCTGTGTGCTCCTTCTAGGTTTCCCAGTGACTTCTGTAACTTCATTGACTTAGTACCTCACTACATTTAGACTCTCAAGTCTCACCATCTGTCCTTCATTTAAGTAAATAGCATGGTGCCTCTGTTTGTATAAAAAACACAAGGTGAATATAAACCAAAAATACCTCATGTCCAAGTACTTCAGAGAGAGACAGGTGGGCCAATGTGGAAATGTAACCTGAGCACTTAACAACTGCTCCCTCATCTTCAAAAGGAAAAGCACACACCTAAGGCTATTTGATTGTGTAAAGCTCAGATATCTTTAAGGGGCTAGTGAGAAAATGCAGCACTGCACTGAAAATGCAGTATGATTATTTATACAAAAAGGAAAGTAGAGCAGACATTCTGAAGAACTATGAAGGTTTCTAACAATTCTGGCTTCTTTGATACCAGATAAAACCTTTGTCCATGCAAGTGTTACCAAACTTCAGAGTTTAAAATATAATGGATTCTTAATTGTAGGCAGTGTATTTACTAAAATGAACAGCAACATTAATGCTGAACAAGTGTTTATTTAAAATATTGAATGAAAACTTTTTTTATGCTGAATATATTATTCGTTACATACTTTCAACTTTGTTCTGTAACAGTACTGTTCTGGGGTTTTTTCTTCTTTAAGCTTAATATACAGGCAACTTCAAGAACATGACAGCAGTGAGATAATCAGTACCATACACTCTGAAAAATAGACTGAAGCAGTATGCAGACATTAATGTATATCTAAGCTAGTCTGTAAAACTTTTGACTTTTCTTTGAACTGTTTGGTAATTCTGTCTGACAGGCACTCCATGCCATGCCAATGCATTTCTTCATTCATCAACTTCAAAACCTTGACTTCTACCATCACTTGACTTTGATCCCAGTAAGACGTAAGTTAAAATAGCAGAGGGACATGAAGTCAGTCCATATAGACACTTTAAGTGCAAAGCCTTCAAATGGACTGGAGCTTGAATTTTTAGTTACAAGAAATCAGACTTATGGGTCTGATTAAATATGGGTGGGATTGGGGTTTTTGTTTGCTTGTTTTCTGCCTTACCGGTAAGCAAACTACAGTCATTCCCCCCCAACAACCAAACCCATCCAAAAGCAGCAACAATCTCTCTGGAAAAATACACAAACTAGAATTCCCTCCACCAGCCACTTAATCTACTTGTATACTTAGTAGATGGTGGGGTTTTTTTAAACTCCAAACTATACTGGATAGAACTGATGGAATTTCTGAAAGAAAGTCCCCCTCCACACAGAATCTTTGAAGAAGAGGACAGGCTTATTGCTGCATTAGGAGCCACATGGAGCAACAGGACCAAAGGCAAAGGCATCTAAAGTGTGGGCTGCTTTCATAATAATCTAGTCAAGGTGCTCTGCAGAGGAGCTACCACAGTACCAATGCTTCCATTCATGATGGTCACTTCGTAATAGAGGGTGCAATAAGTAGGGGAGGCATGTGGGAGAAGATAAAGCTAATAAAAATAATAATTTTATAGGCATTATAATTTTGTCTTTTCAAGTAAAAATAATTACATTTCTAAAAGCTCTGGCTTTAGGGGCTAATTTCCCTAAGCCACTTGTACAGTATGTCAAAAACCAGCAAACTTAAATGTAACATTAAACCAATGACAGTTAACAAAAACCCCTCATGTCGGCCTTATCTTACAGTATATAAGCATATTAGAACAGATATTCAGAGTCAAAAAATTATGATTTCTTATATATATATATTACACACATACCTTGTTTCAAGGGTGTCTACTTCAAAAGTGGAACTGAAAAGGTGCAAGAAGTGTTTGTGCAGTGAAGCAAAGTTCCCTACTGGCCTGTGACTGTAAGAAAAAAACTGATACTTCAGAAAAACATCCCAGGCAGATCTGTCAAAGGTACATTCTGCTCTGCATTGCTTGTCTTTACAGTCTTCTTTTCTTTTGCTGTAGGTCAGAGGTCATCTTTGTAACTAGAAATGGGTTCAAATGAATTTTTTTTCTTTAAATAAAGGTATCTATAATCCAAGCTTCAAGAATAAGAGATTATAGGAGGGAGAAGGGAAGTTCTCAACCACTGCTAATGGCTAAACATGAGCAGACCTTATTTTTCCCTATGATTTGGATACTAACCAAGATGGGGGGTGGGGGAACCATACCCCACATTTAAACAAAACACACAACAACCCCCAGATACCACATTATTAACAGCCATTCCTTAAGAAACTCACCCAGACTGAGCAAATACAGAGTTGGAACCGGATGCTCCTCTTGACCTCATTTTAAACCTTTATCTGAATCTCTCAACACCAAAATAAGCTAGATTCACCATTTGGCAGCCCCCAACATAACAGAATTATTATAGTAAGGTTTGAAACAAACCCTTGGAATAGCATGTTCTGCATTTAATGTTACACCAGTTTCTCAAAACTATGTCCTTTGCTTCTACAGGCAAAAGCACAACTTTGAAACACCGTTCTTAAAGACGAAATAAATAAATAACTTCGATAAAGATTTGTTTACATACTTAAAGCAACAGGAAGAAAAACAACTGATCAGGGGGTTATAGCGTCAGAGCTTCCTGATCACTAACACTACAGTTCTGCTTCTTTTCATCTACAATAGGAACCTCCTGCTGGTCTGATGCAGTTGCAGGACTGGTAGCAGTAAAGTCCATTAGCTGCCCTTCAATCTGAGTCCACGAAGACATTGATTCATGTACCGTGATGGCATGTTCCTCCATCTGACGCTGAAGGCTGTCCATTTCTTGCCTTTCAAAAGTATTGAGAACAAAAAAGCAAAATTTAACAAGCAGAAAGCTAATTGGTAAATGCAAGATCATAAAATTACTTTTCTGATTCTTGATATCTACTCCAAGACTATCTATACTATAGCTGTACACAAGAGAAAGAAGCCTACAGGAAACTTAGAAATTATCTGTCTTCAATTTAAGAGCAAAACAGATACAACAAGCTTAGTTCAAAACTAAGGGCCAACAACACAGCAGCTCCTTTGCTGCATATATTCATTGCCAGGGATGATGCAGCACTGTTTCCTCAGTAAAGGTACTCAGTGACTGCAACCTGATGAATGTGGTACTTTTGCAGGTATGAAAGCATACAGGTGAGGTAGAGGTGAGGAAAGCAGCACTGAAAAAGAAGTAAACACATTATGACTTTAGTCAGACACCAGCTTAGCAAAGCAACTAGTCTAGTAGCAGAGGATCACAGAACATTATCACAGGCTCACTGCCCTCAAACAAACTGAGGTGATAATAGCAGTTCAGTTCTCCCAATAAGCCTGAACTCCCCATCTTCTGAAAGCTGCTCAGAATCTCATGTGCAACCTCCTAAGGGAAGATCTGAAAACATACTTTTGGCAGAATAAACTTCCTCTATAGAGGTTTCTTATTAACACATTCCCTGTCTACTATCATGAGGAGCCTTTCTGATGCTGTGAAGAAACACCATGTTCACCACCAGCAAGAACAACTAGAAACTGCTGTTTCCAGTTTGTTCTGCTGTGCATAATTTAGGATGGACATTTTGTCTAGTTTGCTGTAAAGAGTTCTTTCTCTGTTTTATTACTATATAAGCAAGCAGTTAAGAGCAACAGAACATTCTACTGTCCTAAATATAGTCACAATAAGAGGAAAAGAATCCAAAATCCTTTTTTACTTTAGGCTGGCAGCTGGTTTCTTAGAAACATTTTTAAGATTATTTAGTATGGTTGAAAACAACAGGTCATACTTTAATTGTCGGAGACAGCCGTTCAGATTTTTTAAAGGCTCCTTGCTCACAGCTGTTGATGGTTTCAGCAGTTCTTCCAGCAAGGCAGCAGGCACTGGACAATCAGGAATCTTGACTGGAGTCACAGGATTTGAAGAGTTATTCTCTCCTTTTAGTTCCTTCTTCTGGTTGGAGGGAAAAAAAGAACAGCCCAAAACACAAATATATTATTTCATCACTGTCATTTTTACCATGATAAAGAGTCTCACATCACATTAGTGGTACATTAACTGCCTTACAAAGCATAAATCAGAAGCACATTTGTATTAAGGCTCATGGGTCTCAAGCAAAAGTTCTTAACCTGATGTCATCAGCTAGCCATGCTCCTAAGTAAACAAACAGCATTTAGAAAGACCTACTCAAGAACTACTGAAGAAATAAAACAAAGATTTTAAAGCTAATGACTTGGATCATCACAACTATTTTAATAACATTCTATCAGTATAGTTAAGAGAATTAAAAAAAAAATTATAAAAAAATCAGTTATGTACAATCAAATTAATCCTTTTGGAAATTCTGGAACCTGCAGAATGAGGTTATCAGAACCCATGTTCAAAAAAAAAAAAAAGAAAGAAATGGAGGCTTCCATACAAAATTCTGTAGCACTAAGTGAGAGGACTACTTCAGAGTGGGAAAGAGCAAGGCAGCTCCTATTACTGCCTTTTCTGTGCACTAGTAGCCAATCAGAAAACTCAAACCACTAGCAGTTAGTTTCTAGAACTGTGAAAGGATATAAAACTAGACTGTATGGAGAGGACAGGCACATAAACATTAGGTAGCCATTAACAATAAGAAGACACTAACTCCATATTTGCCCATGAGTCATTACTTAAATGGTAACTTCTTTGTTTTATAAGTCTAAACGTAAATGTAAAATACTACACCTAACACAAAGACTTCTGAAATAAAGGGTGGGAAGTCAAGATCAGTACATTTACTTTTGCCTGCAAGTTTTCATGTATTTATCATTTAGATATGAGAACATCAGGAAGTCTGTATCACAGGCAGGCATTTCAGTTCAGAGTTTTCACCACACCTCCTGCAACAGAGTATTTTCTGGTACTTAAATTTAAGAGCATTAGCGGAGAATTTTCTAGTACCCTACAATATGTACTCTTCCCAAATACCTTCTTCATTTTGCCATGCTTCAAGTCCAACTTCAGTTGCTGGTTCTGCTGCAGCAGTGATTTCATGCTGTTCTTCAGTTCAGTCACTTTAGCCTGCAGCATAAACTTATCCTTCCGAGTCACTGACAGGTCTTCCCTCACCATTTCCAACTCAGTCTTGATATTCTAAATAGTAAAAGAAGAGAATGTGTGTGATACAGGGAAATGGTAAAAAATTCCAGTCAACTAATGTTTTCATATATATTATTTTTTCCAGTTTCTAAGGGAAACTAGAAAAAGGAACAGCACAGAACACTGCCATTTCAAACTAATTTGCCCTGGCAGAAAACCAGAAGTTAGATTTAATAAAAAAATCAGTAGCTTATTTTAATGGCATAAGGTCAGGGAAAGAAGCAGCACAGAATCATAGAATCAACTAGGTTGCTTGATTCACCAAGTCCAGCCAGAAGCTAACAGCACAGTCAAAGTAAAACTGAGAAAAATAATGACTGCAAAACATACAGTGATTAAGTTCTTATGAATAAAAATTTATCAAATGAAGTATCAGAAAAGTATTAGTATAGAATGCTTTTAAACAATAGAAATATTACTTTAATTATCCCCCTATAGCAATACCAGTTAAGCATCAGAATCTCCACCAGGATTACCTGCAAGACAACTTGTATCCCTTCTAACTCTTTGTGACTGCGCTGTTCACTCATATCCAACTGCTGCTTAAGTGTTTCAATTTCTCTTTCTTTTTGTTCTACTTCCCACTTGAGGTCTTCCACCTACCGGGAGGGAGGAAAGGGCAGAAAAGGGGAAAACACAAAACAAAATAAAGCAGCATCTTTAGAATTATCTATAGGTGCAATCAACCACAAAATCTGAAATGTATTACTATGTCTCATGAACCTTGACAGGCTCTAAGAAAACCTAGCAAAACTTAATTTAAATATGCAGAGTTAAAGACAAGTGAAGTCATACAACACATAATAAAGAAGGATAAACACAATAAATATGCAGGGTTTACCTCTTGGCTTACTACAGGCTGTTCACTAAGCTTGTCATCCAGCTTTTTCTGCAGAAGTTGGAGCTGAGACCTGGCTTCTGCCAGCTCTTCCTGAAACTGTGATACCTCCTGGGAATGTTTTTCATCCTCTACCCTGCTCAGAAGGATTAACAGACACAGCTGTTACTCAGTCTGTCCTTTAAAACATGTACTTCACTGGGTTAGATATGTAACTATAAATGACATGACAGTGCATGAAACCTGGTTAGTTATAGCTTTGAATGAAGACTTTGCCAACATATTCACAGCAAGAGTTAAATCATAAAATGATTTTATATGAGACAGGTGCATGAATATATCATGAAACAGTGCAAAAAAAACCCCAACCCCTTGAGCTCTGGTAAGAGTCCAGTTACAAACAACAGATAATGTAGTAACAATAAAAAAAAAAAAATCTGTCTGGGATCTTGCTTTTGGTTTAGGAGGCACAGGTTGAACTTTATATCTCATATAGGCTTGATAACTTCTTACAATGTAAGAAACTATATTCTATACAAGGAACTAAATTGAATTTGAATATATAGTGGAATAAATTCAACAATCAAATTCATCCTCTATATAGTCCCTCAGGGATGTGAAAGGGAGAATAATAATAGTATATATGTGAAGTGTTAATTCTTACTAGTAACATGAAATAGAAGTCTGTGTTGAAACTATAAAAAAAGCAGATGGTGAAGCCCAAACACAGCAGGCTTCAGGTCTAACTGAATTAGGAAGAGACACAAAACTCCAAGTATTGGCCTGCAGTCCAAACATGCACCTTATAGTCACACTCAGCTTTGCTACATTTCAGCATAATCCACTACAGAGTGGCAAAACCAAAAACTCACTAACAATTTTACAGAGATTTGCTGCCTGTTCAGAGAATTCATTTACTATTCTCCAAAAACTTGGACATTTACTTACTGCAGTTTGTCCACTTCAGCCTGAAGGGCTTGGACAAGCAGTTCTTTGGCATGTAGCTCTTTCTTGATTTCACTGAGCTCGAGCGCAGCAGCTCTGTAATGACGGCGGTTATGTGCTGCATCTGCTTTGGCTGCTGCTTCCTGCCACAAAAAAGAGATGCAGTTTTGCTTTGGTTTATCACTGTATGTGAATCATAAAGGGAGCTGGACTAAAGGGGTACAAAACTAATCAAGGAGGAAGCTGTGCAGCTGTTAATAATTTCTTGATGCTTAAAAACCTTATTATTCATAGAATCATAGAATAGCTAGGGTTGGAAAGGACCTTAAGATCATCTAGTTCCAACCTCCTTGCCATGGACAGGGACATCTCCCACTAAACCATGCCACCCAAGGCTATGTCCAACCTGCCTTGAACACTGCCAGGGATGGAACATTCACAGCTTCATAATGCTAATGGGTAGTTAATAACTGTATATAACAGAAGCATTCTGCTTCTTCATTGTGAATTTCTGGATGAAGTATCATCACTGCAGGATGTGTCCCATACATTACAAGTCATAATAGAACCTTCCTGATAGTCAGTGAGCATGCTTAACACAGGGCATAACAGAAAAGACATCAGCCACTGGCTATCAATGAGGGAGACCCTGCAGAAAGAAGTATGTCATAAAGCATGTATTTTGTTTCAAGCTACTTTTCAAATACGTTACATTAAATCACCTTTTAAGTAAATAAAAGACACTACCTGCTTCTTAAGGTCTTTAACTTTTAACTTTTCTTTCTCTAAGGAAGCCTGCAAAGCTTGAATAAGTTGTTGCATTTGCTGATCCTCTTCCTCTTTCCGCTTTAAAACAGCCTGAACCTGTATCACATCACAAAAACACACACATATTTTGTGTAGGCTCACTGGAAGACCAGAAATGCCAGTAGAGGAAATAGAAACACAAACCAATGCAGGGACTACAAAACTCCTCTCTCCTGTTTGCTGATGGCTCTTGCCTTTTGGTACCGTTCAAGCTTAAAAGCTATGGTTAAATGGTAGCTCATTGCCTATATTTCCATTTGCTTATATGCCACAAATAGAGAACTATTGGCATAAATTCATGCATCTCGAATCTGTAAGTAACAGTGTTTATATTCCAACTAATTTAAATGAGCCACTCCTTCACTATTTCAAATGTTTTTAGTATTCCTCCCCAGCACCCTGAAAGAAACAGCTCTGTTTAGTGCAAATACTCATTTCTGATTTCTTGTTTAGCCCCCTGTATTACTGCTGTCACTCAACACATGGGAGACCAGATCTGGAGAAAATGCATAATCTTTGTATCCAATGAGTGAAGATGTCTACATCCTGTTTTCATAAACATGAGCTATCTTCCCTCTGAAGATGTAACATCAAAAGGCCAAATACCTGTAGGTTCAGTTGTACCAAGTCTGCCTCTCTTTTTGCTAGTGCTGTTTCAAGGATATTATTGTGTTCCCGCAAAGCAGCGTTGGACTGACTAAGACCTGTAAGTTTTCCACGTTCATGCTCCAGTTCAAGGGCCAACTTCTTATTAATGTCTTCTAAACGTTTTATCTTCTTCCGGAAGCCCCTAGATTCCTGAAGCTGTAGCCGAAGAAAAACAACAACCAAATCAAGCATACTTCTTTTCTTTTTTGCCTTTTTTAAAAGAACACTTTGAAGTTAATTAAGTTAGGTATTTTACTTTTTCCTTCTGAAAGACTAAAATGCTTGCTAGAAAGCAGAATCCAGGAGTACTGTTCAGGTGCAGCTCCTGAGTAGTTGATACATGCAATTTTCTTTTATCCGGGGAATTACAGAGCAGTCAGTCTCACCTCTGTGCCTGGCAAAATTTTGGAGCAGATTCTTCTGGCAGGCATGCTGAGGCACATGAAAAACAACAAAGTGCTTGGTGACAGCCAGCATGGCTTCAGTAAGGGGAAATCCTGCCTAACCAATCTGGTGGCCTTCTATGATGGGGCTACAGAACTGATGGACAGGGGTAGCACAGCTGATGTCATCTACCTGGACTTGTGCAAAGTGTTCGACACCGTCCCACATGACATCCTTCTCTCTAAATTGGAGAGACTTCAATTTGATAGGTGGACCACTCGGTGGATAAAGAACTGGCTGGATGGTCTCACACAAAGAGCTGTGCTCAATGGTTTAATGGGGACCAGTAACGAGTGGTGTCCCTCAGGGATCAGTGTTGGGACTGGTCTTGTTCAACATCTTTGTCGCTGACACAGACAGTGGGATTGAGGGTGCCCTCAGCAAGATTGCCGATGACACCAAGCTGGGTGGTTCCGTTGCTATGCTGGAGGGATGGAATGCCATCCAGAGGGACCCTGACACGCTTGTGAGGTGGGCTGATGCCAACCTGATAAAGTTTAACCATGCCAAGTGCAAGGTCCTACACCTGTGTCGGAGCAATCTCAGGCACAGCTCCAAGTTGGGCAGAGAAGAGATTCAGAACAGCCCTGCAGAGAAGGACTTGGGTGTGCTGGTTGATGGAAAAATGAACATGAGCCGGCAGCGTGTGCTCGCAGCCCAGAAAGCCAACTGTATCCTGGGCTGCTTCAAAAGGAGCATGACCAGCAGGTCGAGGGAGGTGATCCTGCCCCTCTGCTCTGCTATCCTGAGACCTTGCTTGGAGTATTGTGTGCAGTTCTGGTGTCCTCAACATTAAAAGGACATGGAACTGTTGGAACAAGTCCAGAGGAGGGTCACAAGGATGATCAGGGGACTGGAGCACCTCCTGTATG